>JANHGL010025529.1:0-23809 GCA_024611195.1 Ceyx melanurus
TCTTTCCAGAGAGGGTGGTTGGGCATTGGAATGGGCTGCCCAGGGAGGTGGTGGAGTCCCCATCCCTGGAAGTGTTTCAAAACCATGTGGCTGTGGTGCTGGGGGACATGGGTCCGCAGGGGGAACAGGTTGGACTCGATGATCTTAAAGGTCTCTTCCAACCACATGATTCTCTGATTCTATGATGATGGGAGGGCTCTGCCTCCCTCTCTCCTGAGTCAGCTGTGGTCACAAGTCCTCATCCTGATGCTGCAGTCATTGCCATCTCAGCTCAGTGCTCTCCCCACGGGACAGCTGGGGACCCCAGGACAGCGGGGTGCAGACTGTGTGTAAGCAGAGGGCAGTTGCTCACTGCTGCTAGGAGTGGAGCTGAGGCTCTGCACATTGTTTGAGTAACAAACAGAGGAAATATCTGTAATCTCTCTTCCCTGCCACTCCTAAGGAGCTATCTCGTTGCCTTTCCTGTGGAGTCCTCTGCCGTGGCTCTGCCTGTGGGAACTGCTGCCCAAAAGGGTTGTTTAAGCTTTGAGGTCTTCTCAGGGGTCTCTACAGGGTTCCTCTTTTCCATGACTCTCTTCTCAAGGGTCTGTTTGCTTGCTGTCCTACCTGTTAGAGAGGTTTTTCCTCCCAGGATGCATCCTCTTCAGTAGGTCACACCTGTGCTGGAAAAACAAAGCTCTGCCTGGCAAACTGCAGAGTTTGGTGCTGATTAACCATTGGCATCAGTGCCTTCAACAGGTACTGAGTTGATTTGATTTGCAAAAAAAACCACCATTCCAGGACAGGGGACAAAGCCTTGTTCTGGTGGAGAGAGATGCAGTGGCCAGAAACAGTGCTGTTTGTGTGGGAGTGAGGATGGGTCTCTGGAAAGCATCGTTGCAAAGCCCTGACATGGTCCCTCTCCCCACAAAGCACCTGCTGAAGATGAGGTCCTAGAGCATCTTCAGAACCTCTTCTGGACTCTCTCTAGTAGCTCTTTGTCTCTCTTGAACTGGGGAGCCCAGAACTGGACACAACACTCCAGAGGTGGCATCACTAGGGCAGAGTAGAAGGGCAGAACCTCCCTGGACCTGCTGCCCACACTCTTCTTCATGCCCCCAAGATGCCATGGGTCTTCTGGGTCATAAGGGCACATGGCCTTGCTGCTCACCAGTATTCTCAGGTTCTTCTTTCCTTGTTGAACTTCACTAGTTTCCCTTCCACCCAACTCTCCAGCCTGTCCAGGTCTCACCAAATGTCAGCACAGGTTTCTTCCCACCCTGCTGTCACCTTGCACTCCTTGCCCACAGCTAAGCAGGCCTCCACCCTGGCTGGCATACAACTGCTTCCCAGCATGGTTTGGTGGCCTTTTTAAGTCCTTGTCTGGGAGGTTTGGTATGATCCATGATCATTGAGCCTGGATGACTTGCAACCTCTCCCAACTAGGAGCTCATAGTACCCCCTGCTCACTCTACCACCACTCCAGCATCTCTTTCCTCCAAGTGTGACAGTTTGGATTCAGACCTTTAAAATAAGTGCAATCAGAACCACTCAGGATGCTCCAGTTGTGGTCTCACAAGCCTGAGACAACAGCACCAAAGTTTCCTTGCCCAGTGCATCCTAGGATGGCATTTTCCACAGAAGCCTCAATTCCTTAGGTTATAAATATCTCACATCTCCTCTTCCATTGTTTCCAAACTGTGATTTATTTTTTTTTTTCCTTTTAGTCAAAGTTCTTGTTTCATCCCCTCAGCACAGACTCTCATCCCGTATTAAATTCCACCCTTTTTAGCTCTCAGGCATTTTGTCTTTTATGATAATTTCCAATTCTTCCCTCTGCAGAGCCTTTATCTCTGTACCCACAGCAATTATCAGCCTCCTGCTCTTCCCTTAGCCAAAATTATTACTGAAATATTTTATTTTTTTTTTTTTTAAAGGAGGCCCAATGTCTCTCCTTTTAACTCAATTAGAAACTTCATTCCCATCCATCATTTCCCCTCCCATCAAAACTTGGTGCTGCCTTCTCCTTGCTCTCAGCTCGGTGCTTACTCATCTTCATGGATTTCAAACAAATCCTCTTTTTCCAGGACTTTACTGAACAAATAAGATGCCAGGCATGATGTCAGCAAAGAGACCAGAGAGAAGACCTCTCATAGCTCACTTTTCTAGGAAAACACTGGTTTATAGTGGTGAAACAGGGAAGGAGGAAAGCAGCAGTGGCAGCTCCTGCTGTCTGTGGCACCAACTGTTTCCTACCACAGCCCCTGGGGTTCCTCCTCCCTGGATTTTGATGTCCATGGTGCAGATGCAATCGTAGCCACTTCCAACCCCTCGTGCTCAGGAGGGAGAGCAGGCACTGGTTGGCAGCAGCAGGTCTGGGGGATTGCCAGGAAGAAGGGTGATGATAAACCTCAGTGTGGTGATCAGCTTGTGGACCCCTCAGCCTGCTGTGGACCCCTCAGCCTGCTGTGGACCCCTCAGCCTGCTGTGGACATCACCTTCCTCTCAGCAGATCTGTGCCCTGGATTTGCACAGCAGCCCTGACAACGAGTCACGGGACATCCATCTTTTTCAGACACCTTCCAAGAGCAAAGTCTTTGAGGGCTCAGGTCTGGACCCCACTGGCTCTTGCTGATTTTATTGATGCCATGCCAGAGATTAATCAATCCCCTGCATGGTAAACACTAAAGCTGCAGCTGCAGGGAAGAAATGCTCCAGGTGGCAAACACTTTGGCATGGCAACGTTTTAAAAATGACTTAATAACTCAAAAAAAAAGCCCCAACAGGTGACCAGCACAACCCATTGGCAGCTTGCAGGAGCCCACGGGGCTGCCTCTGTGGCCAGTTAGAGGTCTCCACAAAGAAAATAGAGAACTGAAGCAGCAAAAGATCAGGATATTGTGAGGTTACAGGCAGAAAAATTAATTTTCCAGCCCATCCAGTTCCTCTGTCTTTATCAGAGTTCAGCCTATCCTTGGTGGTTTCTCACATGGACCAATTCTCCTTTTATTGGTTAGGAGGATTAATTGTATCATCCAGCTCTTCAGATTTTTCATCCAGTCTCTTCTCCAAATGAGGGAGTTAAAAGCCCTGCAGCTTTTACTCGTCCCCATTAGAAAAGGACATAATGCCTATAAAATGTGTTCACATTTTTCTGCACCCCTCAGTGTTAGGCAGCCACATGTTGCTGGTGTCTGTCTTGTGCAGCTCCACACTAAGGCCCTGGATAAACTTTCCCACAGGGCACCATAGCCCCAGAAAGAGAAGGAAATATCAAATGTGGGTGTGTCAAATGCAAGAAAAATGTTCTCTGGGGAAAAAAAAATATTACAGGGTCAGAAACTCCTTGCTAAAGGTGAGACCAGAGTTAGGGAAGACTTGTTAAATTACTCTCAGCACTGAATTGTCTTTAATTGGCATTTTCTCCACGCTGACACGTTTGTGAGGGTCCCCGGGACAAAGGAACTTTGCTAAATCTCTGTTTTTTTACCCTGTAAAGTCTTTCAGTCACGGGCTGAGGTGTGTTTTGTCCACCTCAGGCAGCAAGGATGAGGACACCACTAAGAATTTATATTTTCTATTTCCTTGGATGCTTTCCTTCCAGGGCTGACTTCTTGGTGTTGCATTAATGAAGACCACTCCCGGGCAGAACATCCTTCCCAGGCTCATTTGTGTGCTGAGAGATAAGGGAAAGAATTTGGCTGCTTGTCAGTTAATTAACAGGCCACTGATGAATTTGTGCCACTATCAGCAGGGTATTATCACTCTCCTGGGCACCTGCTGGCACCCAGGTGGAGGACAGAGAGTTTCTGCAACATCCCTGCTCCAGCACAAGAAGCTCATGGGGTCTGCACCCCTCCAGCCAGGGTGAGCACTGCTGCTACTCTCAGGTAGAAGCACAGAGTGGTTGGGGTTGGAAAGGGGCTGGTAAAGCTGATCCAGTCCAACCCCCCTGCAGGGAGCAGGGATCTGCACCCAGAGCAGGGTGCTCAGAGCCCCCCCAACCTCCCCTGGGATCCCACCAACAGATACTGGGTGACTCCACTCAGTTTTTAACTGCATTGGAGAAGCCAACCCCAGGCACCAGAGAAAACAGCAAAAGACAATTTAGAATCATAGAACCATTATGGTTGGAAACGACCTTCAAGATCATCAAGTCCAACCATCTACTGAATACTATCAGGAAGCACTAAACCATGTCCTGAATTTCACATCTCTGCTGATGGCAAGGAAGAGAAGAGAAGCCTTGACAAGAACAGGGTTTGCAAGGGCATCCATGGAGGAGAGCACCTTGGCAGTGATTTCTCCCCAGTTCTCATTACTGGGGTATCCATAGAAGGCATGGACCCACAGCTCTGAGAAGATCCACGTGGTCAGCTGGGATGGATCATGTTTTGCCATCTCCCACTGTACATTATTTGGAGCAGTGCACCAAAGCCACCCTTGCTGTGCTGCTTGTTCCAGCAGTGCTTGGAAACACTCTTCTTCTTCCTTGTGGGCTTGTCAGCAGCTATGGGAAGAAGGAACATAGTGTCCAGAAGATGAGTAATAGGAGTTATTCATAGAATCATAGAATGGTTTGGGTGGGAAGGGACCTTCTAAACTCATCTGGTCCAACCCCCTGCACTGAGCAGGGATCTGCACCCAGAGCAGGGTGCTCAGAGCCCCCCCAACCTCCCCTGGGGTGGTGCAAGGGCTGGGGCAGCCACCACCTCTCTGGGCACCTTGGGACAGTATTATTGCTGGATTTCACCTGCTCATTGGCTAAATAAGTCCCAGCAGCCCTTTTATCCTGTACAATCTCCTGTGCTGAACTCCAGCAGTGGTACAAACAGCAGCTTATTAGACATCTCTTGAAGATCTTTTATTCACAGTTCAGCTATAACGTTTAGACACAACTTGGAGGTGAAGACCAGCATCCACAGCTTCCCTGGGAACCTGTTGCAAGGTCTCACCACCCTGACAGTGAAGAACTTCATCCTAATTTCTGATGTACATCTCCTGTCTTCCAGTTTGAACCCAGTCTGGTCCCAGGTTTGGGTGGCTGACTCTTCAAGCATCGTGGAGTTGTATGGAGCTCCTGGCACCCTCTGCTTTGAAAGTAGATGCACCCAGTGCCAGATGTGCTACATCACCTTCCCCTTCCTCAGAATCCTCCAGCTCTCCAAACCACGTCATGTTTATGTAGCCTCCCAAGCCCCAATTATGCAATCTTTCCCAATCTCTCTGGCCAACAAACATCCAATTAAAATGTGCAGTTGCCATGGTTTCTTCCTCACCAACCTAGGTAGTTTAGATGTGAAGTTTGGGTTTGTAGGGGGAGGAAAAAAAAATGCAGCAAAACAAGTATTTTCTTGTTAGGAAATGTACTCATTAGACTGATGGTCTTAAAATGTTCTGCTCAGCCCAATTTGTGTCTGGGGGTTTTGCTGTTGTTATTTTGGGGTTTGGTTTTGGGTTGGTTTTGGGTTTTTTTTTTTTGAGTACTTAAATTGGTGGGAAGAGAAGAGCTCAGGAATGGTTTACCATGACAAATACATTGTTTTCAGAGTAAATGTAAGCAGCCAGAGAGGAGGACTGGAGCTGGGGAATGTTTGCTGGAGTGTATGAATGTGCTGTTGGAAATGGTTTGTCGTTGGTAAAAGCTGGGTTTAATTGTAGTCTCTCAGAATCCCCCAATGTCACATAAAGAGCTTTACAACAAAACACATCGTTCAGGGCAGGGTTGAAAATGAGTGTAAAGCCTAGAAACAAACTGGAGTTGCCTGGGCTGGGTTAAAAAACCCATGACTTATGTCACACAGACCTGATCTTCAAGATCCTTTTCCATGGTAGAGGAATTGGACCCAATTGGTGTCAGAGCCTGGCCCAGGCTGCCCAGAGAGGTTGTGGAGTCTCCATCTCTGGAGATTCTTGGGATGCTGGGCCCTGTGCTCTGGGTGACCCTGCTGGAGCAGGGGGGTGGCACCAGAGCATCTCCAGAAATCCCTTCCAACCCCCCCCATACTGGGATTGTGTGACACTGCTGGAGAACTGCAGTGATCCTCTGTTTTTATTGCTGTGCAGAGTGGAAGTTAACTTTCCTGTCCAGAGGGAAATCAAAAGTACAACCAGGAGTCTGCACTTTTTCCAGGTGCAGGAAAAATCCAGGAGAGAGCCATCTCCTCCAGAGGCCAAGGCATATCCCAATCTGCCTTCCCTCTGGCAGGACACCAGAGCCACCACCTCTCCGTCCTCTGACAGGCTCTCTGGGCAGCGTCAGCCTCGTGAGATCACCCTCTTCCCTAAGGTTAGGATGGAACAACATTTCACCACGGGTGGAAACCTCCAAACAAAGCAAAGCCACTGAAGCCATAATGATGTCTTTATTGTCCAGGGCTGAGCCGTGTGCGGCCTGGCCCTGTGCCTCCCATTCTGCTGAGACGTTTACATACCCATTGTGGCTGGGGGTTGGTAGTGTCCTTGCCATTCAGCGAGGGGCATCTCCATTCATTGTGAGGTCCGTGTGCATGTAGATGCCACAAACCAGGGCTTTTTGTTGCCTTTCTCCCCGAGCAGATCCCTCCTGGCCACCACATGGAGGGATGGACGAGGGCTTTGTGTTGCTTGTCAGCGGGAACGCTCCAGCTGAGACTGCAAAAGGGCAGGGGGGAGGTGGGTGTGCAGGAGAGAAGAGGCAGCAGAGAAGGAGCAGTGCAAAGGTAGTTGCTCTTTGGGCTGGTGAAGAAGCTTTGGAGTGGGATGTGGAAAAGAAATTTTGGACGTGGAGCAGCCTAGTGAGGAAGGTGGATTTGCTGAGAGGAAAACCATCCTGGAGGCAGGATTGAGGACAGATGGGTGAGATGGTGGCAAGAGCAGAGAGCTGGATACAGGGTGTGAGCCAGGACAGATGACTGTGATGCTTGAGGACATCAGAGGAGCCAAGGGCTCAGGTGTGTGGTGGGGGAGATGTCATAAATACACCCAGGTGTGACTAAGAGGATCTCTGATGGAGGTGGCTGGAGAGGGGCTGAGTTCCTGAGTGAAGTGCTGAAAGGCAGAGCAGATGGAGGGTTGCTCATTAAAAGAGGAGCAAGGGAGAAGAACTGAGGCAAGATGCAGAGAAGATTAGAGGAAGGGTGAGATGAGAAGGGTTTAAGAGTTTGTGGTGTCAAAGCAACAGATGTTACACTGAAATAAAGAGAGGCCAGTGAAGGGATTTGAGGCAAAGACCCTCGGAGGAGGGAGAGGCTGGATGAGAATGAATGTGGAGACTGGAGAAGTGCTGAGGAACAGGCAGGACTGCTCACTGCAGGAGGCTGAGGTAAGGAAGAGTGGGGAAAGGAGGGAGCTGGGAATGGGTCTGTGTTTGAGATGGCCAGCATGGGATGGGATACATGGAGTTAGGATAAGTGGAATGATACAGAAATGCTGTGGATGTGGTGCCTCTTTACTCTCCCTCCTGCCAACTGGAGACAGCAGTCCTGCACCCTTGAGACAGGGCTGTCCTTTCTGCTTGGCCCTACAGCAGTTGCTTTCATCCATAGCTGGCCTTCCTACTACACCAACACTACTTCTTTCTTCTCCTGAAAGCCTGGAGAATGCCAGTGGACTCTTGAACCATTTGTTACCTGTCCAAATCCATCCCTCACCCACCTTCCAAACCCCCTGTGTCTGTGTAGGACAAGTAAACCCAGGACACTGGGGAAGGAATAAGATGTTTGTGTTAATGCTGGATGATGGATAATAGGGAATCAGTTGAATAACTCCTAGAATATTGAGTTTTACCTGGATGGACAAGAAGCGATGAGTTTCCCGAGTGTGTAATGAGCCCATGGAAGTCCACTGAGTTTGCAGGAGTAGCAAAGGTCCTTTCAGTCCAGGGTTGGCCCTGGCTGAAGGCAAAGTCCAAGACTTGAAGCAGCTGATATGATTTGACAACTCTTGTGTATCTTGCTTCTGGTCAGAGGGCTGCAAGATGGTGGTGGTTGGTGGACCACAGAGCAGCAGAAGGTGTTGGGCTGAGCCAGACAGGGAGTGCTGAGAACTTGGCACAGAGGGCTAAGCCATGAACTGTGGGGCTGCGGACACGTGTCTCTCCATGCACTGAACAAACAATGTGAATCCAAAGTAAATGTTGAACTAGGCTAAGAATAGCATGTCAGCCTAATCCTCAGGCACCAATGGCCAAAGGAAGGAGAACACCACACAAACCACACCAGATATTTGGAGTGGAGAAGACCTCTGCTAATAATCAGATATTCCCATGCCATTCCTGCAAAAATGTGTGTGTTTCCCACAGACCAGGCTGTCCTCGTCCCCCTCCTTGTGAGGGGCCAACAGCAACTGAACTGACTCTCTGGAGCAGCAGTGGTCCATGAAGTCCCCATGCTCTTCAGGTCACCTTGGCCGTGCTTTGACACTGTCCCAAGCCAGGGCTTTGTCCAGATGTCTCTCTCTGAGGGAGATCTTGGCGTGTGGGCATGGAATGAGGTGCAGTGCACTGCAGTCCATCCTCTAGTGGAGTTTGTTAGGAGGATGACCTAGGGTGTGCCCTAAAGGACACCTGGGCCATGGCACTTGTCCTGTAATGCAGACAGCCAGAGTGACAAGAGTAGGGAAAAGCCCTTCATGGAAAGATGCTGAGACACTCAAACTGCGAGGATGAAGTAGTAATGGGAAGCTTGTTGGGCCCAAAACATGCATGGGCTGATGATAAATTATATTTAGATATTTAAACACCACGAAGCTGGGACTCGGAAGCTCTGCAGAAATTTCCTCATGCAAACTTGAAGAAATGATTTCACCTTGTGTCACCTCAGCAGATCAGGGACATTACTCCTTCCCTCAGCAAGATCATTAGCTTTTGGAAATGTACACACCCTGCTGTGCACAAGTGGTTGGTGTTTTTTTAAAGGAAGATACTGCTGCAGGAAAAGAGCAGGATGATTTGGAGCTGGGCAGAAGAATATCTAGCCCTCCTGATTTCCAGCTTCCTCAGCCACAAAGTGGTGACAGCAGACATGGAAAGCAACAGATCATTTGATGCAACTGAGAGGTGGGTGAGTTAAATCAACTAAAAGGAAGTCTAGGCATTGGAGTGTGTTGTTTTAGGATGTACCTGAGCTCTGGTTGGGTAAATTGCTTTGCACAACCCCAACTGTCGTGTTAAGGGCAGAGAGTTTCCGAGCATCTTGGCTCTTCCACATTTAGGGAAAAGATGAATTAGCATCCCGAGTTGCCATGGTAAATAATACAGCAGCGCCCCTGCTTAATGCCACTCTGCAAATACTTAAATATTGAATGACTGTAATTTTGCTTTGGAGTCTGGAAAAAGAGATTCTGAGACCAACTGAACAGTAGCTGATGAAAGTAATTTTGCAGCGGTCTCTTAAGCACCCCCTAACCCAGCCAGGCAGGCAGAAGCCAGAAAAATAAGAAACCTTAGAGTTTTAATTTATTTTAATTTTTTTTTTTTTTTCCTAAAGTATCTTTCAAAGAGAAATTGGATTGTAGCTGTGCTATCAATGCACTTACTGGGGATGTGGGTTTGCTCGTGATTCATGGCAGGAATGCCTTGGGTGCACGTCTCCCTTATTTATTAAGTATTGACAGTTGGTTTAGAGCAACACATGGCAGAGGAGAAGTCCCAGCTCTTGGCACAGGGGTTTAAAGAGCTCTCAGGAACAATGCTGCTTCGGGGGAAGTGTTGAATGTGGAGAACAGCTTTGGGAAAACCATCTCTTCCAGAGCCCCCTTCCCTTTCCCGATGATTTCTCCCTGACTTCTCCTGCGTTCCCCTCTCTCAGCAGAAATGCTGTGGTGTCTGGAGAGCATAAATTACCCTCTGCCACGGGGACAGAATGGTAACTTCACACCTCTGTAGCTTAGCTCTTGCCTGGTGTGCAATCAGTCTGTGCTTGGTGAAGCTTCTCAGGGGTGGCAGCTTCATGCCTCAGTTGCAATGGAGAAGGGGGGAAGCTCCAGCAGACCTTGCTGAGCAGGGAGTCAGGGGAGCTGGGGTCTGTCCTCTGCTCTCCCCCTGCTGTCCTGCATTTCCTCGGTCAAGTGATACCTCTCTGGGTCGTCTCCTGGGGCAAGGAAGCTGTGTATGTGTTCAGCACCCCACATCCAGAGATGCTGCTCCTCCCTGGGTTTGCTCCCTCCCACCGTGGGACGTGGGGCGACAACAGATTGAGGTGACACTGCAGATAAAAATCTTTTGGCTACCCACTGAATAAGACTCAGAGAAGTGTTTAGTTTGGGGCACTGAAGAGATAGATTTGGAACGTGCTCTGTGCCTCGTCGTGCTGCTGAATTCAGCATCTCCCAACAGGAGAAAGGAGAAACAGGTGTTGGCTTTTTGTCTCTGAGAGGTGGGAGAGTGATGAACAAGAGGTGCAGGTGTGGACAATTTAATTTTTTCCTTTTTTTTATAACAACAGAAACAAACTGAATAATTCATGGCGGGGGGGAAAATAGAAATGTGCACAAGATCACAAAAAAACTCAACCCAAACAAGCTAAAAAACCACCCCACCCCTCCAGAAACAAATGATATCCTCTCCTGTATCCTGGTGTTGATAAAAGATGACAGATTCTTTCCCTTGACAAAACACCAGTGGTAGGTCAGAGAAGAGCACGTTGAGACACCAGTTTCTCCAGGAGTTTTCTCATTCATTCATTCACAGGCCTGGAGAACCTGGTGTGCTTCAACCACTGGGCAGGCTTGTGCTGTCAAGTTTTCACTCCTCCCTGTGGTTTTGGGGGCTGAGGAAGCTGGAAATCAGGAGGACCAGATATTCTGCCCAGTTCCAAATGCTCTTTTCTTGCAGGAATTTCTTCCTTTAAAGAAGCACCACCTCTGATCAGAGGCAATAACCCTCTTCAGGGCTTCAGAGCTGTCTGGAGACAGAGATGAGGACTTTGGTGCTGGGCTGGAGAACTTTCATGCAGGGGAAGACATCTCTAAAACTCAGGTGAAGGCTTGGACAGGAATAAGAGAATAAATATCTGTTTTTCAGGGCATTTTACTGAGTTTCTATAGAATACAGCCCAGCCCTAGGAAGGGTTCAGCACTCCTAAAAGGAGCTGGCCTCACTTGGCATGTCATCAGATTGGTCTGTTAATGAGTCAGGATTTGGTCTCCAGAGATGTCTGGGATGGACTCTCCATGTTGCTGGGACCAGTTTCTGCTGTGTGAGTGCCCACACTCCTTTAAAAGCACCAGAGCTGGTCACTGGCACCTTTCCCTCTGTGGAGTGACTCCAAGAAGGGCAGAGGGATAAAGCCAAGCATTTGGCCCATGAAGGGTAAGGCATGGGGAGGAAAGAGAAAGCTTCCTGGGTTTCTCTTCCTTATAAGAAAGATGGGATTAGACCATGGGTAATAGGACATGGAGTGATGGTTTGAAACTAAAACAGGGTACATTCAACCTCGATAAAAGGAAGAAAATTTTATTATGATGGTGGTGAAACTCCAGCATAGATTGCCCAGAGAGGTGGTCGATGCCTCATTCCTTGAGACATTCCAGGTCAGGTTGGAAGGGGCTCTGAGCAACCTGTTCTAGTTGAAGATGTCCCTGCTTAGTGCAGCAGGGTGGACTAGATGACTTTAAAGGTCTCTTTCAAACCATGCCATGATTTGTCAGAGTAGCAGAGGCTGCTCTCTGGTTTGTGGGTTGCACACAAAATGTTTCTGAGAAGATTTCCTCAAGTTGGCAAGAACTTTTCTTCTCCTGGAGCCTTTGTCCCACTTACTCTGGTCACTCCAAAGCCATCCCTGCAAGACTCACTCCACGGACTCTCAGGGCTGCTGATAGCAACCCAGCAACCCCCAGTTCCAGGGGACATTTGCTGAGGAGATGGTTTTTAAGGCAGGTTTTCATTATGTGGAAAGTGTGTATCCAAGCTGTCCTGCAGGGTGGCGTGGTGCCTGTATTTACAACGCTGGCAGCTTTCAATAGCAATCTATTTTTAATGAAACCAAGCTGGAATGTGGTGCCTAAACCCTTGATTTAAGGCAGATTTCTAAAGGGAAGATTTACGCAAATTTGCTTGATTGGAAATTAATTACTGCAACAGTCAAGTTCAGCTCAAATAATCTCGCAGAGACAGCCGCAGGAGTCAGATAATTCACGTCGGAGAGAAGACATCAATTTACATTCCTTACATTTCCATTTGGAAGGTTTCTTAATTGTGGAGTGAACAGGAGGCATCACAAAGAAAGCAGAGGGCGAGGGGGACTCGGAACAGATGTTGTTCCCCAAAAGCCTCCTGAGAGAGGCTTCATGCCTGAGTTGTGGCAAACCCAGGTTCAAAAGAGAGGTGAAATCCTCCAGACCCTTTTGGTGATGCCAGCTCTGCCAGATGCTCCTGGGAAGTCAAAGGGATGCCCAGGTGTGAGAGGAGGAAACATCTTGTTCTGGGCAAGTGAGGGACTCTGCTTTGCACGTGTGGGTTTTTTAACTTATTATTCTTATTTTGCCACGAGGAGACTTTACCAGGTTTACTCTTGAAGTGGAGGGGCGTTGTAGGTGTGAGGAGGCTCCACTGGGCTCTGGTCCCACTTGGATTTCACAGCTTCTCTCCTGTTTCCTGAGCCATTAGGCAAATTTGGGGAATGGGAGAGGAGCTGAGCCAGCTCCAGGGCTCAACAGGTGATGGGGAGATGCAATGTTTGAAGTCACCCTGGGTTACAACACTCTCCTTAGCCACTTAAATCCATTATTTCCCATTTAATTGCACTCCAGCCCTTAGATAATAGGAAGCCATCAGTCTGGTGTGCACACAGAGAGGTGAGTCCTGGGTATTTCACTTGTTTATGTCAGGATTGAGACATGGGGCTCTCTTTCCTGCATCTGTGGGTTGCATGATCAGCTTCATTCCATGCTGACATCCCCTCACCATGAACTGGGGGTACTTCTTGAGTTGTGCAACACCAGCTCTGGGATGGGTTTAATAGTGAGCATCTCCAGAAAGCTTGAAGGCCACTTCATCTAAGCCCTGATTGGGCTTGGATACCCCTTGGATGGGTTTGGATTTTGCTGAGGGTCAAAACCTGCCCTTGTCTGTTGGGCATCGTTGTGTCTGAACCCGAGGCAGTGGGGAGAAGAGGATCAGGTTGGGAAAGCCAGCGATGCCTTGGCAAGGTGCCTGCCCTTAGCCTGTCTCTCACAGTTGGGAGTGATTAAGGAGATGAAGTTCTCCTCCTTCCCCCGCCGTGTCCCGCTGGGCTGTCCGGCTCGGTGGAGACTGTGGTCTGGGTTTCTCTTGTTCCCACAGCTGAAATGCAGCTCCAGTGACAAAGAGGGAGGCTTGGGCTAGATTGTTCCTGCAGCTTTCAGCAGCATCTCTACGTCCTCGACCCCTCTGTGTGCTCCAAGACCATTTTCCCTGCCTTCATCACTCTGCTGCACTTCAGGAAACAGAGCCGGGTCAGGAAGGATGCTCTGAATCTCTGGACTGCTGAAGGCTACATTTCTCTTTGAAGCAAGCTTGTTTTTCCAGCCTTTTCCAGTTTGCTGTTGATCCCTGTGACATCTCTTCTCCCCCACCAAATGCACTTGAGGAATTTCTCTGATCCTTTCCTTAGCCAGAGGGGAAAGCAGGATATGTCATCCTTCCAGAGCTCAACAAATGGAAAGGCTCTCAAGTCAGCTGTTGCACCCTTGAGCTGGAGATGACACCTCATGGATGGGTATTGAGGTTCCCCTTCTTTGTCCACACTTATCAAGAGCTTCACATTTATTTGGATGTGGTTTTGAGGGACATGGTTGAGGGGTGAACTGTGTAGAGTAGGTTAATGGTTGGACTGGATGATCCCAAGGGGCTTTTCCAACCTGAATGATTCTATTGTGGTCACAGACCACAGGCTGGGAGCTGCTGAATTACCTGCCACCTCCTTGAGGGGTTTCTCTGAGGAAGATCTGCTGGGTTTGAGCCCAGAGCTTGCTAAAATGGTTGGCATCCCCAGGAGGTCCAGGTCTACCCCATTGCAATGTTGTTAATACATCAAAAAAGCAACTGTTGGTAAATAAGGACATAAAAATGGTCATTTGTCCTGGATTAAAATGTCACCTTGCCCATTCTCTGCTAGTAGACAATAATGAAAATAAAGGAGGGTTATAGAGATAATTCCCCTGATATTCTCCCAGCCCCAAACAACTTGTTTTGGGTCTTCCTGGACCTCAGGGCTCTTAATCACTCTCTACATCTTCCTGAAAGGGTATCCCTGGGTGTGTTTATGGGTCATTTGGATGTGGTTTTGAGGGACATGGTTTAGGGGTGAACTTTGTACAGTAGGGTTAATGGTTGGATTTGATCCCAAGGGTCTTTTCCAACCTGAATGATTCTCTATTTAATATCCTGAGATGCTTTTTTCTTCCCTGAATTTCTCCCATCACATTTTGACCACGTGTAAAGCTGGAGATGCAAATTCTGCCCCTACCTCTGGCACAGGTTTCCTCGGCGAGGCTGGCGAGTTCAGCCAAAGCTTCCCACGGATTCTTGCCTCCAGTGAACACAGCTTGGGATGCTGAGGTCTCATCTGAGCAGTCAAAAGGCTCCGGACTTTTCTGGGAGATAATGTGGTGTTTAATCAGCACTAGCTCTCCTCTGGTTTCTCAGAAGGGAGAAGTGGCTTTGAAACACATCGGGGGGCAAACAGATGGAGAACACCACGGAGCACAAACCACGTTTCCTGAGGAGATGTGGATAAGAACAAATAATGGCAATATTAACAACGAGTAGACATCGTTGTTATTTTGTTTTCCTACCATAGGAGGCTCTGTGTACGACGAATAACAGAGAACATTAAATCTGCTCCGAGAAAGTGGCTGACAGCATCCTTTTAAGCTAATTAAAGTAATTTTGGGTAGCTTGTTCTTGCTTGAAATTAGACAGGGTAATTTTCCTGATATTTAGGTCACTCTCAGTGCACATACTGTATTTAGCAATGCAGGCTTCTTGACTAATGTGGTTGTCTTTCCCTGCACTCATGAATATCTCCAGATTTTTCCTTTGTAGATAAATTTACCCCTGAACAAAAGATGGAAGATGAAATCTTGAGGATTGCTGCTGGTTATTCTAATCAATGAATGCACCACCCTCCTTTGAGCTGGAGGAAGGGAAGGGTGACCTATATTTGGGACGGGAGACCATGAATAGTTTTACACAGCTACAAAGGTTGTGTTTTCTCTTTTGTTGTTCACCGTGCTCTAATTAGCTCAGCATTAATGGGAATTAAATGGCCTATTTAGCTGGAGTAGATGCCCATTCTAATGCTATTAGTGCATTTGATGTTCCTGAGCTTAGGCAGGAGAAGGCACCCTGGAGTTAATCCTTCCTTGTTGAGGTGTCCAAAATGTCATCTCTAAGTGGACTTCCATAGGTTCCTGTGGCTTTGCCTTCTCCCTCAAGGAGCAGTACTAGCTCTGGAAGACTGGAAGGTGATAGGACAAGGCTTTCAAAAGGCTTTACATCAAAGTCTTGAGGAGAAGAAGAAGGATTGACTTGGTATCTGGGGGAGGTTGCAACAACGATGAAAAACAAACAGACTTTGACCTGGTGTGAAAAAAAAACACAACTGAGAAAAATCTTGGGGTTGGGGACAAAAGGACGTCAAAACTTGGTCATCCCAAGGTCCAGCTCGCACAGTATCCTGTGTGCAAGAGGCAAGGAGGGGGTGTTTAGATGAACTGTGAAAGAAAGATGACAAGTATTGTGACCCATCCCCTGCCACACCCTCCAGGCTTGCAGCAATCAGCTGGTTAGAGCTCCCAGATGAGGGATGACAGCTGAAGGAACATCAGGTTTTCTTGCCAGCATTAGAGCTACTCTCCAGCAGTTTGGTAATCTCCCCAGGAGCCTGGTGATAGTTTTGTCCTTCACGTTATCTGAGATTCTGAGTTCCACCAGGTGAAAACAGAACTCCCTTTGTCCAGTGCTGCACCTTCAGCATCTTGGAATTAAGTGAAACCAGCATCTGCCCATTTTGCCATGCATTTAGATCTTGGATGGATGGCTTGTGGTCACAATTTGTCATCTGAGGAGGTTTACTGGTCTCCTGTGACACTACTAGGGTGATCTTCATGGAAACAGAGAATGCCCTGGGTTGGAGGGGACCTCCAAAGGTCACCTAATCCAACCCCCCCAAAAAATTCTTCTTCTAGAAGGATGTTGGTACTTACTCTTCTTGTTGTCATGGTCCCAGAAATGAGTCCACATCCGTGTGTGTTCCCTTTGTGTGTTAGATGACACCAGTTTGCAGCTAAGGACTGCAGTGTGGCATGGATTCCTACATCCTTTGCAGTACTGAACATGGATTCCTACATCCTTTGCAGTATTGAACCTGCTCTGTTGCTCTTCATCTACATTCTCACACCTACATGAGAAAAAGATCAAAGTTGTACCTTTGTGAGCCTTCTGCATCATTCAACTGCAAGAGTTCATGGCTTTTCCTGTCCCATTCCAGGTCCCCTCAGTGTGCAGGATGAGTTGCTGTGGTACCTCAGGAAATCTTTTGTCCAGCTGAAGACCTGTCGATGAGAAGTAAGTAAAAAGTCAATTTATTTTGTCCATTTTTATTATTCATATTACTGTGGAAACTTGAAAGCAGCAGTTGTGGACCCAGCTAGAGCTGTGCCAAGTGCTGTGTAGAGGATGGAAAGAGTCCCTGTCTCAGATTGCTCACAATTGATGTGCAAGACAAGGGAATGGTTTTCCAGGAAGATTTGTGACCACTGCCAGGGATAACGAGGCTGGCACCTTTATTGGTTGGATATGGTGGGTTTTTTAATCTAATTTATAGGGCTGGAAAACACAAAGATGATATTTATGACTAGAAGCAACTTCTCTCTTCTGCTGTCACAGGGCTCCCTTGGGTTAAAATCCTCTTGGGTTGTAATCACCCATGATCATGTAATCATGTCACCAAGGCAACCTCCAGGCACACTGAGCTTTAGCTTTGCCTTTTGGCTCCAAAACTCTTCCTAAATCTGCCTCCCATCTACTTCCATAGGAGGATCTATTTTTCCATAGAGAAGCCTTCAGAGAAGGCAATTTTCCACACCCAGGTGGGAAGCCCTGAAATGATAGGACAACCCTTTAGCTGTGTCCTGGCCTGTTGAAGCTCTCCAAGCTTTAATAACTCAGTGACACAGAAAAGGGCAGGGAGTGCCAGAACCAGTGACCAGCCTTGCTCCAGATCTTGCATTTTTGACACTAATTTTTTCCAGCTGTTTCAAAGCCAGACGTAAGAACCGCGGCGCTTGACAAATGGTGCCATTTTCCCAGGGGGGACATTTCATCCTAATGGGCTGTTGGTAGCTCTGTGGTATGAGAATTGATGTCCTTTTCCAGACCCATCTAACGTAGCTGAAGATGCTCCAATAGCCAGATAAGTGCCTTTTTTTTTTTCTTTCTTTTTTTTTTTTTTTTTTGATGCAATCTTTCTAACCCCAGAAGTTGCCCAATGGCTCTTGCTGATGAGTTCCACTGCTTAATTACACGTTGTAATCTCACATTTTAAATAGATGAGGTGCTCTGTTTGCCTTTTAGCTGAGCTGGGTGGGTTAGATTGTTTTGGTTTGTTTTGTTTTTTAATCTAGATATAGATGAAAACAGTGAAGTAAGGGATTCCCAGCCTACTCTCTCAGAACCATCCATCATTTTAGGTCCTTCTTTCATGTCACCTCTTCTTCTTCCCTGCTCAACAAGCTGTGACTGCTGCAAGGCAGGGGAAAGCCTTCCTCTGATTTCTGATCTGAAACCCTCTTCAAACGTGGGCAGAAAAATCCACCTTTCTCATTAGTGGTGTGAAGGCTGAGAAGAGCTTAGAGAAAATATCTGATGTGTGCTTCAGCTGAAAGGCTCCAGGAGGGGAGCAGTTTCAAAGGGGTGGATCGTGTTCCACAGAGGAAGATAAAACCTTGTCTTGCAGGGTTTTTTCTTTCCTTTGAAAGAGGGAGGAGAGAGAGGATGCTGCATATAGACTTCATCATCTCATTTTATTTTGACTTCTGGGCTGAACTGAGTCAAAACAGGATGAAGTAAGATTAAAAAAAAAATAAAATCCATGGCATATTTCAAACTTCCAGTTTGGAATTTATATTTTTTGATAGAGATATTAATTTTTTTTGAGGAATAAAAATCTGTTTTGCCCAGGAAGCCCAGACTAAACCCTCCAAATATCCCATTTGGGAGATTGGATTAATTATATTGTGGTTAAGAAAACTTATTGGGGCTCTTTATTTCCTGTCAGGGTTATAGATCCCCTCTGTAGCTCTGAATAAGCCACTTGAAAATAAATCTTATCAAGGATTTTAACATCCCAGTCCTGAGAGCTTCATTACCCCTTTTTTGGGGTGTTTACTGCCTGCACTGGGACTAAAGTCCCCAAAGAGAGGAGAGCAGAGGCAGGGGAAATATCTCTGTAAGAACAGATTTGGAGCACACTAGATATTCTCATTCACTGCTCCTCATCTCTTCTTCCCCTCACAACCTTCCAATCTCCTCACAACACACTGGGGAGGGCAGGAGGGTTGGATTGTAGAATCAGAAAGGTTTAGGATGGAAGGGACCTTAAAGATCATCTCATTCCAACCCCCCTGCCATGGCAGGGACACCTCCCACTAGACCAGGTTGCTCAGAGCCCCATCCAACCTGGGCTTGAACCCATCCAGGGATGGAGCATCCACAGCTTCCTTGGGCAACCCAACTTGATGTGTTTCATTTGTTTGTTCATAGATTCGAGATGCTGGGAGAAATATTTCACCCTGCAGTGGTAACGAGGTTTGTGACACAGATCTCTTTGCTGTAGATGAACAGATTTTTGTTAGGTTTGGGGGACTTTCTTGACATCCCTCTGTGATTCCTTCAGGTATCACATGCAACTTTCCAGTTCAAAAAGCTGCAAACTATTCTTTCCCTAGAGGATTTTATGTGCACTAACATCTCAGGAACATGTGTCCTACCTCTCCCCAGGTGGTTTTCAGACCAAAGGGGAGGTTGCACTTAGTTTCAAGATGGGCACGTGCAGGATCATCCCTGCAGCTCACGCCACAGGAACAGCAGCCAAGCTCCAAACACCACCACTGATTTTTTTTATGGAGATGGAGTTTTCATACTGGGAAAAAAAAAAAGTTCTTGGGCAGGAAGCTGACCTGTAAATTGGATAGCAGAGGCAAATCTGACTGCTCTCCTGCTGCGACGTGGCCAGCTCTGGGTTGCCAGGGATGCCCCGGCCAAGCCCGGGCGCCGGGGCTGGGGGAGCGTCTCGAGGCCAAGGCAAAACAAGAGCTTGTCTTTGAGGTGGGAGATCTGAGCTGCCAGGGCTGGCGATGTGGGACCTGGCTTTGTGGTCAAGGCCTTCAGACTGGGGCATATTTTCTTGTGAAGGATTTAATGCAAAGAAGAGCTGAAGGACAGGTCCGTGCTGCACCGTGCCGTGGGCCGAGCGCCGCGTCTTGCCAGCAGATGAGAGCTGCTGGGGGCTGGTTCCTCTTGCTGAAGGGTCATTTAATTTGAAACTTGCTGCTCTGTCAGGGCCTAAAGCCACCAATCCCCTGGGCATGGTGAGACCCATCTGTTTACTGAGCTCTGCATGTCCAGGGCATGACAAGGCACTTGGCTGGGTCGGACTGAAGGAGGCTGTTTTGAATCTTGCCTCTTTCTTGTGGGATTGCGTCGGGGCAGAAGTGAATCCAGAGATGGTCTTTGATGCTGCCACTTTCTGGCAGAGTGCTGCAAATGTGGACGGGTGGTTCCTGTGCTCCGAATGTGCTGAGGGCATGGGCAGCGGGCACAGGGACGCTGAAATAAATTAAATATTTCTCAGGAATGGGGTGGGGAGATCAACAAAACCTCTGCCTTATGCAATTGCCGCCAGCGTTAGAGCAGATTTAAAGCAGCTGCTGTTGGCTTTCCCTCTTTGCTTTCATAAACCAGTTGTTTGTTTGCTAGATCCGAGTGGACAAAGCTGGGGAGGTGGGGGAGGGAAGAGGGCACGTGTGGGTGGGGAGCACAGAGTGAGGGGATGGTGCCCAAATCTGCCATCTTTGGCAGAAGAGAGCTGGACAGCTTGAAGCACGGCCAACCTGACATGATCAGCAGTCATCCCAAGCAAGAAATGTGAGCTTAGGAGGTCCATGGAGGGCTGTAAATGGAGTGGAATGGCTCAGACACAAGGATGTTCCTGGAAACACCAACTGGAGAGGAGCAAGATCTTGCCATTAGGGCCAGACAAGAGTCAGCTCCTAGCAGCTGAGGTGCAGGATGGGAAGGGTTGAAGCAAAGCCTTTGCTTCCTCAAGCAAATAGATGGTAGGTAGGGGTTGGAAGGGACCTCTGGAGATCATCTAATGCCACCACCCTGCTTCATCAGGAGCACCCAGAGCAAGGGGGCCCAGCATCCCAGTGTCCAGGTGCTTTTGGAATCTCTCCAGAGAAGGAGACTCCACAACCTCACTGAGCAGCCTGAGCCAGGCTCTGACACCCTCACAACAAACAAGCTTCTCCTCCTGTTCAAGATAGAACCTCCTGGGTTCCAGTTTGTGCCTTGTCCTGTGGCTGGGCACCACTGCCCAGAGTCTGGCCCCATCCTCTTGCCCCCCAGGGTCCTTTAGCTCTTGCTCAGCATTGCTCAGCTCCCCTCTCAGGCTGCTCTGCTCCAGCTCAACAGCCCCAGGGTTCTCAGCCTGTGATGGGCACAGAGATGCTCCAGCCCCGCAGCATCTCCCCAGCCTCCAATGGACTCTCACCAGTAGCTCATGGTCTCTCAAACTGGGGAGCCCAGAACTGGGGAGCTGAACCCTATGCCCAGTCAGGTGGATCCTGCACTTTTACATTAAAAGGCAGAAGAATCTTCTCTTTTTTTGCCTTGCACAGCAAGTGGAAATCTTCACACAGTTGTCCTTGTTATTCCCACAATGTACCTGCGAGGCCAAGAAACTGTCAGTTCAGAAATGAGGGACTAGTTGCTGGGGAGGGCAAAGACACTCATCTGCACAGCATATGGAGTGTAAGGTGAGCTGACTAAGTGGTGGGTGACTCTACCACACCACTCAGAAATCACAGTTCAGGTGCTGGAACCAGCCATGCCTTCTCAGAAGTGCTTCTTTTGCCTTTCCAAGCCAACTTGGAGATCTCAGCATGGTGGTGTAGCTTTGCCTGAAGTCCTGAAGGAGGCCTGGTTGAACACTGAGCTGAGCCTAAACCTCCTCCTAATGCCTCCCCCAGCATGAGGATAAGGAGGAACTTGGCTTTTGGCCTGCTGGGGGGAAGTGTAAGGTTTTCTGTTAAAAAAAACAGAACTGGATAGTTCTGCAAAGTAGGGAATAGTTACTTTTTTAATCAGATCTCTTATTTTTAACATTAATAATCTATTAAAACCAATGTGGGGTGAAGCACTTGGAGCTGCTGTTTGAAGTCATCTTGGATGGATGCTGTTGAACTGTGGCTTTTTCTTGTAGCTCTGCATCTTCTCACTAGCTGCTGGGAAGACGGTACTTCCACCAGGAACAAGTGAGCTCTGGAGCACAGCCATGTGGTGGGAGATTGGGGATGGCAAGGAAGGAAGGACTTGAAACAGAGTCTCCTGCATCTTTTAGGGAGGGGTGATATGCTGGCAGCAGCTGGATGGGTCCAGGTATGTGTTTAGCATTCTGAGTCAAGCTCTGCTCTGTGTAGGGCTGGTCAGAGCTTGCAGGGATTTACCAGCTGTGTGGCCCAGGGCAAGATCTGTACCCTGAAGAGCTGGTGACCATCTCAGCTGAGATCATGCACCAGAGCACAGTGCTTACCACAAAAGCACTTTTTTTTGCAGTGCCAGCCAATTCCTTTGCTCCATCAACTGGAAAGGGCAAAGCTGAGGGAGAAGGTTTGTCCTTCACACGCCCAGAACAGGCAGATGCTCTGTGTACAGATCCAGACTGCAGCTGCCTTCTATTGCCAAGACAGACCTGTAGTGGTATCCAGGGCACCTGAACATGAGCTGTCAGAGGGAAACTGATGGCCCTGCCCCAGTTCCCCGCTGCTCTGAAAGTCCCTGAGTTCCCCATGGCCTTGAATTTGGTATCATGCATGTTTTTTTCCATCTGGGAAAAGTGAATGGAAATCTCTACCCAGGGTGGTGTATGGTAAGGGTTGGCTCCAGGCCTGGAGGAGGAAAATCAAGAGAAAGTGGGAGGCTAGAAAGCAGTAAATTAAAAAGGGGTAAGGGACACTCTTCATACACCCTTTAATTGTAACTTCCTTGTCTGTTAAACCTTAGAGCAGAAGTTTAATCAGTTTATGGCAGTATATAGCACATATCCCCCATATATCCTCCATTGTCTTTGCCACAGGGAAAAGAAAAATAGGATTTAGTGTGATCTTTGTGTGATTATTGCCCATTTTGTTAAGCAAATATTTTGCCTGAGACTCCAACAGAGGTGAATTCACAGCATGGTTCTTTGCCAGCAGCTCTCCTAGGCTGCAAGCACCCACAAACAGAACTAGTTATGATTTTTCTACCCACATCAGGGAAGAACTTACCTCGTGAATTAGCCAACTTCTGGACCACGTGGAACTTTCAGTGTGAATCTGGCACCCTGGTTCATTTTCTTAAGTGCTGCCTGGATTGCAGAAGGGTAATAGTGACTTGGCTGTTCCTGTTCCATCCACATCTGTGAAATGGGAACCAAGACACCATCACAGAGTGAAGATCTAGAACACAGATAAGAGTATTTCAACTATGAAAAAAAGAAAAGCAACTATCTTTTGTAGAATATCTTCACAACAATAATTCTGTTTAATAAATTCTGTGTAATTCACTGGTGACTTCTCCCTGTTTAATGTCCCAACGTGTTGAATCACCACTGAGATTTAGATGAACTGAAGAAGTTTGTGGACTCTGGGCCCAAACAGCCATGTTTTCACTGTGCTTGAGCCCTGGGTTTATCCAGGTCCAGAGCTTTACTCTCTCACTGCCATGAGCTATTTTGTTGCTGCTGCTCGCTCATGTGGATCTTATTTATTGTCATTTGTCAGAAACTAAAAATGCAGTTCAGAAAATGCTTTACCAAGAGTAATTTGTTCCCAGCAAGACCTTTCTAGCTACACAGTAACATGAAAGCATCAAAGTGCCAGGAGAACTTTTTAAAAATAAACTGCCCTGATACTAAAATAAGCTTTAATTGATTGAGAAATGCACCAAGCCTGACAATCTGCACCATGTATTATTCTTTTTCCTTTCAAGCTTCAGCTTCATGCGGTTTAAAGTGACTGAATTACAGTTCCCACATACCTCCCTACCCACACTGCATGGAAAAAAAACCCCACGCACAAACTTCTTCGTTCCAGAGGAGCTGCTGGATACACCTGGAAGACAATAAGAAAGCTGTTGGAAAGTGGAATCTAAATAAGGGTGGTGGTAATGGGCATGTTCTGAAGAAAACACCCTTGTTCTGGGGCTAAATCCATGCTGTGCTTCCTTCTCCTCAGAGGAGAGCTGTCTCTCCTTGTCACAGGCATTTCTTTAGTGCCTTCTCGTGGAGCACTGGGCCAGATGCTGTTTCAGCTCCATGGTGGAGATTAATAATAGGCTGTGGATAAACTACCACTCTGTATTCCTCATTTTATGTTTTTAAAGGAGAAAAAAACCCACAACCCACAACTGGGTGGATGTACTCAGCTCTTTAGATAAATAACTTGTTGCAGGGTCTCTTAGCAAAAGGTCAACATCACCCTCTGATAAACTTCGGAATCATAGAATCATAGAATGTTTAGGGCCGGAAGGTACCTCCAAAGGTCATCTAGTGCAGCCCCCCTGCAGGGAGCAGGGACACCCTCAACTAGACCAGGCTGCTCAGAGCCT
>JANHGL010025530.1:1577-17033 GCA_024611195.1 Ceyx melanurus
GGGGGGGGGGGGGGGGGGGGGGGGGGGGGGGGGGGGGGGGGGTGGGGGGGGGGGGGGGGGGGGGGGGGGGGGGGGTGTTGCAGCTTCACAAGAGTCTGGTTTCACCTGACCGTGTGGCCTCACGCGTTTCCTGGTTGCAGGGGTTAGTCTGGGATGCAGGAACTCCTGCTGAGCGAGGCTGGAACAGCCCCGGAGCCTGTGTGCAGAGCAAGGCTCCAGGAAACAGCAACAAGCATTTCAACCTGTAAAATGGAAAGCAGCATCCCCACCTCGAGCCATCCAGGCCTCACAGGCCTTGTCAGGGTTATAAAGAAAAAGTTCAGGGCTTTGAGCTTCCAGGGGTGCTTCCCATCACCTGCTCCACACAGTGGCTGCCTGGATGGTGCTTGTCACTGTGCCTGGTGGTGCTGGGAAGAGCAGAGGCAGGGAGTGAGAGCCACCTGCAAGCTGCAGGTGCCATCCAAAGCACCCAGCTGATGAATGGCTTGCTGCTTTCACCTGCTGGCTGCTTCACCTGCATAGCAGGTTCAGGATGCTTCTGTCTTTTCAGACAGTTTGCCAGGAAACTGCCTTTCCATCTTTTTTTTTTTTTCCCCAGTGAATGGTGAAAAATTGGTGACAATTCTAACTGCTTTCAGTCCTCCTCTTCAGGTGATATTGCTCATACTCCAGTGCAGGCAACATGCAGTACTGAAAGGACACCTGAGGTAACCCATCCTTCAATAGGGAAGGACAAGGTAGGGATCCTGTGTGCATTTGGAGTGGAGAGAATCAGAGCTTTCCAAAGGTCAGAGAATGTATTCATCTAGTTGGAAGGAAACAATAGACTTGAGTTGGAGCTGTGTGTTTCTCTGTAACATCTGAACACTTGGAGCCAAGCCATTAAGAGGGGAAAGAAAGTCTTGCAGAATGCTTCCAAATTGGCTTTTTTTTTTCACTTTTGTGGTACATAAAAACACCCAGGGATTTGGGTGGGACTCTGTGTGTTTGCTTGGTGAAACACACAATGGAGCCTTCATTTCTGCCAACATGATTTAAACCACTTTAAATAATAATACTAAACAGAGCAGTGTATTTGAGAAAGCCATGCAATGTCTTAGCATCAGTCAAAAATGAATTGTAAAGCCAATGTTAGTGTACAAACTGAAGACACCACCTGTGTATTCTCCTCATCTTCACCTTGGGATGCTGATGTACCAAAGCTTTTAATTTGCTTTCTGGTGTGTGTAAGGTACAGCTGTGGTTACTCTGTTTTTTTCACAATATATCTTCCTTGCTGACTGGAAGTGGTTTCTGCAGTCTGTGGAAAACACACCACCAAAAGATCAAGGGATAACTTGGTTAAGTTTTGTCTTATTAATTATTATATTTTTTTAATAGCAGTGTGTTTTAATATCTGTTAACGAGGCTGAAAACTAATTTGGAGTGGTTTCAGTTGAAATGCTTTGGCCAAGCACTTCAGCCATATGATGTGAAGTGGTTGCACAGAGCTCAGCTGGTGAGCATTGGTTTTGATCTCCTGGAAAAAAAACAAACCAACTCTATGGAAACTGAAAAGTGACTTATTTCTTCTAAATGTCTGGGGGCTTTAAAAAGAAAACAGGAGCAGATCTCTGAAATGTTTTTGAGTGCAAGTGGAAACAAATGTTGGTTTTCAGGTGTCACATTCAAGGTGTATTTTCAAGTCAGCAGTCAAGGCCAAGGTTGTTTTTAGTGGAAATGTAACCATAAATAAATAAAACCAACAATCCATTTGGTATGTTATTGGGAATTGATTGTCAGGGATTCCTAGCTCATCAAATTGGAAAAAAAAATAGCTGAAGCCCTTCCTGGAGCCTTTTGGTTTTGCTGATGATATTCTATCTGTTCTCATGATTTTACTTCTGTTGTTAGATTTTGATTTTACTGGCAGGAAAACACTACAAATGTTCAGTTCATTCCTGTTCCATAATAGGAACACATCAAAAAGGTGGTTCCAATTCAGTATTTGCACTGCGCCATGCACTCTTCTTCTTAAATAAGAGTATGCTTGAAATAAGTCTGTGGTAGTGCTCTAGCTGAAGAGGTTTGCTAAGTAAATTCATATTAATAATGAAAGTTACACGAGTGGTGTTCATTTGAGAAAACCAACTGAAACAAAACCTGAATTAAGAAGCTCAGCTGCCTCACTTGAGGCAGTGTGGGTGTGAAACACGTGTATGGGTGCTGCAGTTACCCAGGGCTTGCTTTCCTGCTCTGACTGTGGCATTTGTGCCATTTTTCCTCTGCTGATGGATGAGGTTTTCTGAGGGAAAAGATGTTGAGGAGGGAACAAGGAGCCTTGGTTGGAAATGTTTAGTTTGTATTAAAGTAGTGTCACCTAGAGGCTCCAACCAAGAATACAGCCAAGGGGTGTGGGTGGCCTGAGTGTCCAGAGGCAGTGAGGGGCTGGAGGGCACCTAAAGTCTCTAACTATTCCAAAAGGTCTGGATATTTGCCTGGTTCTGTTTTCCTAGTACTGGGTTAAGAGCAGCTGCTTAGACCTAAGTACCAAGGTGCTTTCTGACAGGGCTTTTGTGTTACCAGTGGCTTCAGTACACTCACCAGCAGCTATGAAATCCTTCCTCCTTACTCCCTGATGGCACTTTCACTGCATCATAGTTCAAAAAGTCATTTCCCTCCATCTCTTCCTCCTTGCTCCGTGGCTTCCTCTGCTGTTTGGCTTTTAATGCTGACCAGTAGTATGTATAGGTTCATTAACACTACTATAAATTTAGTCAGTACTCTTTTAGTGGACTCCAGCTGAGCCCAAAGTGACTCAGTGCCCTCCAGGGTGTAGTGAGAGACTTAATTACCCTTGTACCATGCAACAGGAGCAATGTCACAGGCAGCATTTTGCTGTGGCTGGAGAGGTTGAAGCTTCTTTCTCTAGTGGCTGCCATTTCTGAGTTGAAAGCAAGGAATTTCAGGCCACTTCCCAGGGCTGTGTAATAGCAGCAGGTAGCCACTGCTCCTCTGCAAATGAGAACGGGATTGGTCACTTTACATGGATTTTTCTTCAGTGGAAATATTCCTGTGGGTGATCTGAGGACAGAAATGCACGCTGAAGGAGTGAACTGGGGGGGGGACAAGCAGTCCCTCAGTTGAGTGACTTGTGTTTCAGCCTCTCCTACTGCTTGAAACTAAAGCCCTGCATGATGGGGGAGTGGTGGGTGTTGCATCCAGCTCGTGTGCAGTTGGTGATGGGCCAGAGCACCATGCTGGGGAGTGCAACCAGGAGAATGCTGAGTGTTTCTCACTGGGGTCACTGAAGTGAGGTGTGTCGAGGTGTGCAGGTTGGTGTTCAGCAAGGCACACTGATCACTATTTCAGTGTCATTTCTGATATTAGCAGTGTCAAACTAACTGCCACGTTGGATGATGTGTGATAATTCAGCGTGCACAGAGAATTTCTCAGCAAAGCTGTAGCTGGTGTTGGGTCTTGTACTTGGAGACTTTCATCACATGTCAACAACACGGAAGAGAAGCATGCTTTGAAGGCAGTGAAAGTGAAGCTACAGTTAGAACTCCTTAGCAGCAGGAAAAAGCATCACTAGCTCACACCTGAGTGTCCTTCCAGTATATTTGCATTAGAAGAACCTTCTGTGACTCTCTGCTTTGATTCCTGCCTCTCATTGCCCTTCATATTTACTCACACACTTGGAAAACATTTGCCTTGTCCCTCACGTTTTCTTGCCTGTCCACAGCACAGCAGCAGGGAGCAGAGAGGGATGGCTGCAGCGAGGCCTTGCACTGCTGATGCCATGGGAGAGAGCTGCTCTGGAGGCACTGAAGCAGACAAGCACTCCTGTGTGCCACAAATACCCAAGCAGAACAGAGAGCAGACACCATCAGAGGAGGCAGTACAGCAGGAGGCTTGGTGGCAGTCACACAGCCAGCATTAGTCATGCTGCTGGGGGACTGCAGGTGTTAGTCACCCAGGCCACTGAGGAGCAAGATTGCCAGCCTTCTCAGAGGAAAGGGTTGCAAGAAAAATGGGCTAGGAGCACTTACTGGCTGCAAGGTAGTGAATATGCCCTCTTTTTCATGTCTTAGATGGATTCTGTTCACATAAACATTACAAGTATTTCATAGAGAATTGCTATTTCCCATTTATTTTCCTTAATTATTTATTAGGGGTAATTATTCTTCTCCCTAATTGATTTTTTTTTTTTTTTTTTTTTTTAATAGCTTAATTCAATTTGGATATTTTGAACCAAGTAGGTCAGTTCACATTCACAGCTAGGTTGTAACACAGTGCTGTTGTACTGGCACAGCACTGTGGAATTAGTTTCAAGTTTCCTAGCTGTTTGTAATATGTATTCACTGCTTCCTTTTGCCTCACACAGTTGCTGTTATGTGATTATTTGTTACAAGGCTCACAGGGAGATTTGATCACCTGTGTGCACGTTTCAGTGTGCAAGGCAGCTCCTGTTCTGAAGTGATTCACACTCTGGACACTGCCTGGACTGTGTTTGATGGTGATGGGCTGAACAGTTGCTTTCACTGTATTTAACAAATGTCATTAATTCCACTAGATACATGCCTACCCCATGTGCATTTCAAACCACCAGTGCTCTCACATGGAAAGAGCTGCAAGAACTGTTTGCTGGGATCTGTGGACAAAGCTAATGGAAAAACCCCAATCCTCTCATCCCCATGTTTATCTGAAAGATGTGTTGTGTATCTGCAGTTGATTTTCCAGAATGCTGATGAGCTAATACTGTTTTTGGCATGCAGCTTATTCACCGTGGGGGAGAACACTAGCTGAATTTCAATTTACTGCTCAAAATGATGTGGAGCTGCTAGTCCTTTAAAGGCTGTTGTGCCCATTTGGGGACCCAGTGCAGACAGTGGAGCTGCAGTCTGGTCTCAAAATCTAATGGGACTGGGAGGAGGCAGCTGAAGCAGTGATTGTGGAAGAGCTTCAGCTGGGTTGAAAAAAAACCAAATGTTTCTGAGCAACTTGCTTAGTGTCCTCATTTGAAACTCTGCCCTGATCCTGTTGTTCTGCCATTGCTAACAGAGCTTTATGGTAAATCTCCTGTGCTTCAGCAGGGTGAGGGAATTAACAGGTTCTGCCTGCATTTGGTGTGGGCACATGGCTAATAAAGAAACTGAGAATACCATGCTAATAATGGCAGGAGAGTTAAGGGCATGTCAGGTGTCCCTTTGTCTCTGCCAGCAATTTGCCACTGTTTAACCTTCCAGAATCTCACCCTCCTAACCATTTGTTTTTGCAGTGATGGGTCTTTCCCCTACGATTCTGTTCCCTGGCAGCAAAACACCAACCAGCCTCCAGGCTCTTTATCCGTGGTCACCACAGTATGGGGTGTGACTAACACCTCTCAAAGCCAGGTAAGCTTTGCATGCTCTCCCCCCTAGACACAGGGCTTCAGTGATGTTTGCTAAATGGAAAGCTTTTTGGAAAAGCCTTTTTGTTTCCATAACAGAGTCTGTGTTCTGTCTTGTCTACCTTTTTCAAATCAAGTGATATTAGATCACATGCCAAATTTCCTGCAGATGAAAAAAAAAATCATTTAAATTCTGCTCAGAAAATTAAAACCAAAATATTTATGGATTGAGCCATTTGAAAACTAAATTATTCAGGGGCTGAAGCACGTAGGTACTACCATGGCAGCTATGGAAGCACTACTTGTGGCAAAATCTTCTTTAAAAAATGAGAGGAAATGGTTACAGGATCTGTAATGTGATTTATTCTGGTTGATTTCTTTTTAATAGCTAAAAAAATAAGACAGGTATCTCATCTGGGAGAGAAACACCTGAGTAAACAAGTAGGTCTGTAGATTGGCCAGAAAATGGAAATACAGTTTCTTGTGGAAATGTTTCCCACTTAAGAAGGCCAAAGGAAAGGAGAAAAAAAACTAAAAAGCCTTAGGGGTTTGTTCTATCATGAGAACACTGTAACATCAAACAAGCAAACTTAAATCCTTTCTAGAAACCAAACAGAGGGCTCTTTCCTAATAAACAATAAAAGCAATGGACAGACTTTGGTGCATTTTGAAGAGAGATTCAAGAACAAGTGAAGACACTGAAATACACTTTACATTTTTTCCTCTCTGTAGTAGCCTTAGCAGTTTGCCAGTGAGACTGAGTATTTGTGAATTATGTCAAAGTCCTACATTAAAAAAAAAGAAAAAGAACAAGCATGTACTTTCTATTCATCAGAGAGTGTTGTCACCAACACAGCATGGCTCTAGCAGGCTTTTATTTTAACCTTTTTCATAACTGTGGTCATTTGGGTTCCATCCAGTTAAAAATCCCCTGTGAATGATCATTGGAGATCAGAAGCTCTGGTTTGTTTGGAAGTGGAAAAAGGAGAAATAACCAGGAATGTGTATCTAGACATCAAGGTGTATGCTCCAGAGAGTTCACAGCACAGGGTGGTTCTATTTTAACTCATCAAATCAACTTAATTTGCTTGATGTAGTTGCAGGTAAAGCCCCTTATTCTGCTGTCTCCACTCGCAGGTGCTGGGAAATCCAATGGCAAATGCTAACAACCCTATGAACCCAGCAGGAAATCCCATGGCTTCTGGCATGACCACAAGCAACCCTGGAATCAATTCCCCTCAGTTTGCTGGTCAGCAGCAGCAGTTCTCAGCCAAGGCAGGCTCCACTCAGCCCTACATACAGCAGGGCATGTATGGGAGACCCAATTACCCTGGAAGTGGAGGCTTTGGTGGCAGGTAAGATTTGCTGGTGCAAGGAGGAAAATTAATGTATAGAGTCAACAAAGCGTGTTTCAGTGACCTGGCTGAAGTGTCATGGGCTTATTTTAATTACAGAAAGTCTCAGTAGCTGTTTTATGCTGGTTAACTGAAGTGCATCTGCTTTTACAGCTTGGAAAAGCAGCTACCCAAACTGCAGTGAAATTCATCACAGTAAATGGAAATGGCATAGGTCAATCAATTAGCTCTAATAAACCCCCAAAATAAAGTTCTAATTAAGAGAGATTGTTAAACAGACCACAGGATTAGGCATGATTAACATTTAATAAGGCCAGGATGTGAAAGGTATTGATGGTATCATTTCTAGGTGTGTATGGAGGAATAAGCTTGAGTACTGGGCAGAGTGGATTCCTGTGCAGTGGGTATTTCTGCCCAGAGACTTTACTCCATGGCAAGAAGAATTGGGGGTGGAGATGTTTAAGTGAGATGGTCAAGCTGTGTATTTATTCAAGGGAGTAAATGCTGCATTCCTGAAATAAGCCAAAGCTACAAGTTTTGTTGCAGTTTTACTTTCTTTGTCTGTGCTTTGTAAAGGAGGGTGGGCAGTGCAGTTAGCTGAAACCAGATTTATGGCCTTTCTGCAAAGGTTGTCAGCATAGCCCCTCTACTGTGAAGAAGTTCCCTGTGACTCAGGGAACTTACCTCTCATTTCATCTCTGCCACTGATCTACTGAGCGACCTTGAACAAGTCCAAACGTTTCTTTAGCTTTCTATTAACATCTCTAAAATGGGCAAGATACACTGGCCTGTATTTATAAAGATGGTTGGTACCTTGGAGTGGGAAAGGCATGGTTTAGGTTGATTTATGAGCAGTAGGAGAGCTGGGTAGAAACAGCATTCTGTGGAATCCAGTAGAGCTGATTACCTTGGGTTTCTCCTGGCCTTTCTGCTAGGGTTCAGAGGCACTGATAGGTGGTTTTGGAACAGCTCCAGAGGAGGATCACACCCAAAGTTCAAACCACACCTGATTTCTCCCTCCCTTTCTCTTTTCTTCCATCAGTTACCCCGGAGGCCCCAACACCCCTGCAGGAATGGGGATCCCCCCCCACACGAGGCCACCAGCTGATTTCACCCAGCCAGCTGCAGCAGCTGCTGCTGCAGCAGTTGCAGCTGCTGCTGCCACGGCCACAGCTACGGCCACAGCCACGGTGGCAGCCCTGCAGGAGACACAGAATAAGGACATGAACCAGTATGGCCCGGTAAGAGAGCACCCCTTCTGTCTTCAGAGCTGCCCAGTCTGCACCAGTACAGGGGATTGGGCTGTGCTCCCTCTTTAGTGGGGTCCCTACCCTCGGGTAATTGTTTATTTTGCCAGCTCTGGCTGGTTGATTGGTTCTTCCCCTTGAAACAAGGAAGCAACAGTAGAAAAGAGATTTCTTTGCCTTTTAATGCTGTTGTCTATGAGAAGACACCTGCATATCTGGTGGGCTGTAGCTTCCAGCATGCCACAACTTCATGACATCATTTTTGTCTTAAAATTAATTCAGGCTTTTTCCTCCTTACCTTTTTTACCTCTCTGAATTTGGAATTCTCTGGGCCCACATGCCAGGTGATCTAAAGTCCAGCAGTATAGAAACTGGAGTGTTGTACTGTATTCACACAGCCAACTTCCTAACGTGCTGCCCTACAGTAATAGGCTGATTTAAACAGTTTAATTGCTCAGCTTAGACTTGAGGTCTGTCTTTCTTTATGCCTTGTACAATTCCAGCTGAATGTTGATGATAAATATCATCAGCTCCCCATCAGATGCTGGAGAATGTTGAGGGAAAATGCGACATAAATCCTGCCCTCCTTCCCTCCCCCAGAAGCATGCTCAGCTCCCTCCTCCCATTTGAAATGCATGTCGCATTTTATTCTTTTTTTTTTGTCTTCTTCTTCCGTTGAAGGTTTGTTCCTCTTTCCAGATGGGTCCAACTCAGGCTTACAACAACCAGTTTATGAACCAGCCTGGTCCTCGTGGCCCTGCTTCTATGCCAGGCAACATGAACCCAGCTAGCATGGGAGCAGGGATGACACCTTCAAGCATGAGTGGGCCACCCATGGGCATGAACCAGCCTCGGCCTCCTGGAATGAGCCCCTTCAGCACCCATGGGCAGAGGATGCCTCAGCAAGCCTACCCAGGCCCACGCCCCCAGTCTTTGCCTATACAGGGCATAAAGAGACCATACCCAGGAGAGGTAATCAAAGAAATGATATTTTGCATACACTGTTCCTTTGATTGTTGCAGCGTGCTGGTGTAAGATACATCCATCTTTGTTCCAGCCTTGACAGGAGTGCTGCCATTAAAACTTGAGTGGCAGCAGCTCTTCCCATTTAGCTGCTAAAGTACTCAGCTTGGCCCTTGCTATATTAATGACAGTCATGAAAACCAAGAAAGGCCCAAAACCAGCTCAAAATGTCACTTTAAGAGTCTGATGCTTGCTGGTGAATTCACAGACCCTAAGCAGACTTCCTGCACAGGAGTGGATTTATTTAACATGACAACTTAAAAGAGCTGTTGAAGGTGAAGTAGTTCATTTGAGCCCAGTACAGGATGTGATCTGCATTTTCCTGGATGGTTTTATTGTTCTGAAGAAACACAGGGTTGCATTGTATAATAGGAATAACTTGTTTTTTTTTAAAGACCAATTGCTTTCCAAACTTCTGGAGGCTTGGTTTTCATAGGCACTGAGTTGAATATAAATCATGTGGGAACTCAAATCCCCCCGTGTCAGCATTTATCTAATATAAGTTTATTTTGTGTGTGGCATTTCTGCCTTAAGTTCCCATGCTGTTATATGAGGTCTGAGTGCCTTTGTAGACAAAATTACATTGCCATTGACTTGTGCTGTGACCTTGGGCAAAACACTTGAGGTCAAACTTTTAAATAACCAAAGATGAAGACAGATGAGCTGTTGGGTTTTAAAAGGTACCCCTGCATTTGGCTGTTTGAATTGGTATCAATCAGGCACTAGATGCTTTTGAGAATCCCACCAACCCTCAGCATCTGTATGCACCTAGATGTCTTTGCATGTCTAGCCACCAGTCACTAGCTTCAGAGGGAATTTCCTGGTGAAACTCCACCTTAAACTGAGATGACAACCACAGTTCTAACTCTAGGTGTTAGGCTTTGAATATTATGACATTGCCCTGACTATAACAACATCAGTAAGAGTTTATAGAAAGCATACAGCAGAGTCCCATGGCTCACAGAGAGTTATGTATTGAGTTAACATTTTTTGGTTCTGATTCTTTCCAGATCTGCAAACATATTTTTTTTTAATTAAAAAAAAAAAGTAAGTAGAAATATGAAAATATTAAGTGCTTTTGTGAGATGGGAAGTGATGTGCTTTTGCTTCTGGGAAGGCTTTTCACTCTGTGAATGCTGCCACTTTACAATTAAGCCAAGAAGAGACAGAAGGTGTAATCTTCAGATCATTTTTATCTGCAAATTTAATATTTTAAGGAAGACTGTAAATCCCTTTTTTGCTGCTTCAGAAGCAGGGTTTGTATCATAAGTGAATATGATCATGTTTCCAAGAAGTCAATAGTGAACAGTGCCCTAAAGTTACATGCTTGCTGATCTGGAATTCTGCAGATCCCATAGCTGCTATTTGCTTACTGGTTTTTGAAATCTTCATTTAGGGAAAATTCTTCTTCGTAAGTTAATTTTTCAAATGGACATTTGATTAGCAGTACAGTTTTAATTTTCATGGCTTCAATGCCAAAACCCCCCCAGGGTTGGTGCTGGTGGCACTGGCAAAAGCACAGAGATTTTCTGGATGCTGCATCTGGTTGTAATTCTGGTTTCTTCAAGCACTCTGCCCTTTGACAGCACTGCAGGGCTCAGCAGACTGGGTATTAAAGTTTGTGGTCATTCTTAGCCCACTTTGTTGCTTTGGAGTGAATTTTCACCCCCAGCCATCAGGACCCTGGTTTAGCATGAGTGGCACTAAGCTGAGGAGTGTTCACCTGGAGGTTTTGAGTTTGGTTTGGTTGCACTATTGAGTGTGTGCTAATAAACAGTCCAAGACAGCTGCTTGCATGAAACAGATCTTTATATTCTTTCCTCTCTGTCATGAAATAGCCTAATTATGGAAACCAGCAGTATGGACCAAATAGCCAGTTTCCAAACCAGCCTGGTCAGTACCCCACTCCCAACCCTCCGAGACCCCTCACATCACCCAGCTACCCTGGGCAGAGGATGCCAAGCCAGCAAAACACGGGGCAGTACCCTCCTCCCACAGTCAACATGGGGCAGTATTACAAGGTAAGAGGTTTTAGATCATCTGCTAGTGTTCTGGTAGATGTTTGTGAATGAAATCTCATTGATGACTTCATAGGTAGTACTTCTGTGTAGTTACAGCAGTTAGATTTTAAAAGCATATTGATTTTAGTAATGTTTTGGATATCACAGAATCAAGTCAATCAGCCAAGTAGCTTTGTAAATCAGTTGGTAAAGAAAATGGAATATTACTGCAGCTCATTAAAGGCTTTTACAAGAGAATGTTGGTTTCACTTTAAAGGTAACATGTAAAAAGAAGTACTTAATGGGATTCATATGTAATATTTTCACCTCTTCATGGCACCCTGCTAGAATACAGCTCTGGACATTCGTAGCAAACAAGTTCCACATTGGCAGCACCCCTTTTTCAGGGTTGCAGTGGTCACTGTTGGATTAAGCCAGCCCAAACTTAAAAGCTGTTCCAGCTGTAGAATTTGTCTTTGAACTGAAGCTTGTGTGACTTTCTCCCACTTCTCCCTCCTCTTTTCTCTTTTACCTCTGTGCTGCTTGTTTTGGGCAAGAAATTAGCTATGTTAAAATGTTGCCTGAAACCTGTTTTGTGGACACAGCGTGAGGATTTGGTGTTCTCCAAACTGAGTTTGTATCTTTGAAGAGCACAGAAGTGATCTCTTGCACAGGGGTACTCCAGTGAGTATTAGAATGGGGAGGACATCAACGGTCTGGCCTGCTCTTAAAGCACTGGTTGCTGAAGTCTCTGCACTACATTCTGGTTTTGAATGTAGGCTGAAAGACTCTTAAATTGCACATTTGTGTTGCACTGGAGTCGTTCCAGTGCCATGCCCACGGGTAACACCCTTGGAAAAAAAAAAAAGGGAAAATAAACCACTTTACTACAGAGCATCTGTTGTGTGTGCAACCCCACTGTCCACTGTGGTGCTCAAAGAGGGGCAGGATTGGCAGTACATTGCCAGGAAGAGAATGGAGGAGACAGATCCTCAACTACTGTACAGTCATGCTAAAATAAACTGCAGAAGGTCTCTGAAGTTTTTAAAGGCCAGACAATTTTTACTACATTTTACATGTGTTGCTTTGAAATGGGGTTTCAGTTTTTTTGTTTACGAGATGGTTATAACAGGGAACTTTCCAGTGCTTCCCCTGTTTTGTAGTCAAATGTCAGTCCTTCTGGAAACAGAAAACAGGGGGCCTTGTTAAGAAGAGGCATTGTCCTGGGTTGGGGAAAAAAATTCAGCTTGCCACAGACAGGACCTGACCCTTTGGATTTGTAGTGATTATGGACATAGTAAGTGTACATGCTAAAGAAAAAATCAAAGGTGGTGGGAAACGTAAATGATTAAGGCTTCAGAATGTATTTATCTTCTTATGTACTTCAGAGTATCCTAGGTTAGCAGTGCAGCATTTAGAGAGAGGATCAGATTTGAAGCCCTGATTCTTTGGCTGTCTGTAAAAATGTCCATCTTCTGTCACTCTCATGTCTGCATACTTCTGGCACGAGAGCTGTGGCAAGAGGCTGCCATGCAGCTGCAGTTTTGTTTCATGTCAGTGTCCTCCACATCACTGTTACGTGCTTATTCTGTCAACCACAGCCATCCCCTTAATTACAAGTGATGGTGTTTTAAGAACGTAGCTACAATTTGTACTTAACTATCTTTTTTTCTCTTAGTTTGTCTTGCTCAGCAGCAAACTAAGACCAGAATCAAACTGTAGGTACACAGAATAAAATCCATCCCTGGAGCTTTCATTCCGAGCAGACGAGTTGGATGGGGAGGGAGAAAGGCTAGATGGAAGCAAAAGAGGCACAGACATTCTAATTGCAGTGTCTTTGGACTTTGTTTTTCATGCAGGCTTTTGTGTCCTGGGGCTGTTTTGGGAGGAAGCCAAAGAGAGACAAAGGGCTGGGTGGGTTGGGGTGGGGTGGAAAAACTGAAGCAAATGGCTGGCTGGTTTTGGAGAGAGTGTTCAGAGGATCTCAGGAAGCCTCTTGGCAGCCTGGCTTGTGTCTGGGCATTGCCTGAATGAAGCTGGTGGTCTGCTGGCTTCAGGTCCTGCTTTGCTCTCCCAGTCTCATGGGATGTGCTGTGGTTTCTTGTCCTTGGGAGACAGCGGGGCCTCCTTACCTTGTTTGTAGTCTCTGGTGTTTGATAGTAGTGTAGGTCACAAGGCTTTATTATTCTTATTTTCAGACTGCAATAACAATGTGATGTTATTTATTTTCTAGCCATCAAGGCCTGTACCTGTGGCAAATTACCCTCATTCACCTGTTCCAGGAAACCCCACGCCACCTATGACTCCAGGGAGCAATATTCCTCCATACCTGTCACCTAACCAGGATGTCAAACCACCATTCCCACCTGACATTAAACCAAATATCAATGCTTTACCACCACCTCCAAGTGAGTAGCAAACAGAATGCCCCCACAGCCATTTACTGTCCCCCTGTTCTCTGCCTCGTGCATTCCAGAGTCTGGAAACTAGTCCAGATTGCTGCTCTGGGAGAGGCTGGGATTGCTGCCTGGTGATAGGTGGCATGCACAGTGGAGGCTCACTAGAGACAGAGGGTAGGCAAGAGAAAGATTGCAATCCCCACCTGAAGAAGTATCAGACAAGTTCCTCCAGGTTAAACTTGCAAGGCTTTTATTCCTGAAGTATTCCTTTGATACGCTTCCTGAGAAGAAAAGACTTGATTTGGAGTTCAGTTAAGTGTGCTCAATAGGCTTGTTGTTGGAACTTTCATAGTGGTCTGTTTTGTTCAAGGGCAGAGCCCTTTATTGAACACTGCAGAATAGTGAAAAATGTGAATATTTATAGCGTTGTCTCTATTTTGATCCATACAGACTCTTTAAGAATATTCAGTAGTATGCCGAAAATTGATATATGTTCCTTTCAAAGCCACTCAATGTCACAGCTATGTTTGGCTCTGAACAGGGCAGGAATAGCAAGGTGGCTCTATTCTAGCAGAAGATACTAGAAGTTTTGAAGTGATGGATGAACAATAGTAGATACTGTTTACTAGGGAACTGGGAGAAGCTTTTTGTTTGCTGGTAAATAACTGCTTCTGCCTTAGCACTTTGCAACTGATGTTTGGAATTCAGGATAGCTGAAAAAGGAAGTAGAAGAAGGTGTCCTGCAGTATTATTTGGGCAAGAACACAGCATTTAAAGACATTTGGACTTGATGGATTAGCTGTAAGTTACCACAAACCCTCGTTTTAGAAGATCAGCTAGTAATTGAATGCAGGGGGGTTGGACTAGATGATCTTCTAGGTCCCTTCCAGCCCCTAATTTCTGTGATTCTGTGATAATACCAGTGTCTTTGGTCATGGGACAGTTTCAGCAGATCAGGCTGTTGGAACTAATTAGGTAATGCTGATGCCAGTTGAAAGCAGGGAAAAGAAGCATTATCACAGTTTGCCATAATTAAGAGATTTCTTGGCAGTCTTCTGCCAACAGAGTAAGCCTGGACACAGAACCTATCCAGTGATAAAACCCAGGGATTCTTGCAATGCCTGCTTTCTGTTCGTGGTCCTAATGTTACGTGTGGGAGAACTGAAAGCTTTGCTTTGCCACCAGCAGTTTGAGCCCTGTTGCTTGCATCACTTAGATGCCATCCTTACTTGTGCTTTTCCTCTTTGTGCCTCTGAACCTGCTAAGTTAGAAGCCAGCAGCAGATCCCCGTTTGCACGTGCTGTATAAATACCCACGTTGTTGTTGCACTGCAGATGCTAAAGGGCAAGTTCACACTTTGTCTCCCTCTCCCATCCCAGCCAACCACAACGATGAGCTGCGCCTGACCTTCCCCGTCAGAGACGGCGTTGTGCTGGAGCCCTTCAGGCTGGAGCACAACCTGGCAGTCAGCAACCACGTCTTCCACCTGCGCCCCACCGTGCACCAGACGCTGATGTGGAGGTGAGTGAGGAGTTGCTGAAGCCTCAGAACTGCTTTTAGGTTTGCCTTTTTGCCTTCAGAAAGGCTAGGTGGGAAGAAGGCCCGGCGTTGCAGCTCCTCGCTGCTAGCATGCCACCAGTGTTGGGGAAATCCCTGCCTCTGCCAGCCCTCCTGGTGGAATGGGGGTAGGGTGTGCACAAGCAACACCAGTGCACACTTCCAGCTGGGAGACCTGTGGCCTGTGAAGTTCTAGTTGCAGGAGTGATTAAGCAGAGTTGGTACAGCTTGTGCTTAAACTGAATGGTGCAGAATATCTGAAAAATACTGAGGAAGGACCTGAATTGAGGCTCGGTGCAGTCATTCAGAAAGACAACTGCTTACATCTTCCAAACTCTTAGAAACTAAATTCCAAAATTCCCCCTTTCCTATGACTCCACAGGCAAGGACAGGTAGAAATATCAGAGCATAGTTTTCCACATACAAAGGTTTCTTTCTTTCTTTCTTTCTTTCTTTCTTTCTTTCTTTCTTTCTTTCTTTCTTTCTTTCTTTCTTTCTTTCTTT
>JANHGL010025530.1:17147-34479 GCA_024611195.1 Ceyx melanurus
CCTTCCTTCCTTCCTTCCTGCCTTCCTCCCTCCCTCCCTCCCTCCCTCCCTCCGTCCCTCCCTCCATCCCCTTCTCCCTCCCCTTCTCCCTCCCCTTCTCCCTCCCCTTCTCCCCTTTTCCCCTTTTCCTCTTTTCCTCTTTTCTTTCTTTCCCATTTGTGTATTTTTAGATACCATGGAATACTTTTCTCCCCTTGATCTGCTTTTCTCAGAGAACATTTCAGTGTTCATCCTGGCTGCTGCTGCCCTTGTCTGAGCCTGTTTCTGTGCACTGTGGAGGCTGGTTAGTTGCTCAGGACCTCGTATGGAGGTTATTTCACAGGTGAAGCAGCTGAAATGGCAAAATGCAGCATCTTAAACACATTTTCTGTTCTGCCTGACTCACTTTCAGTGTCTTCCCAAGCCTGGGCCCCAAACCCACCTCAATGGCAGTGATCTGCTGTGAGGATCTTCCCATTCTCTGGAATCCCATTGAGACTTCTGTTGGCATGGAGGGCATGAGGTGGGCAGGGAGTTGCCCTTCCATCCTGCCCCAGGGATGGGCTCTGACTCTAAAGCTGAGGCTTCATGGGGGAGTCCTGGCTCTCATGGTACCCCTCTGAGGTAGCCTGGGTGTTGGAAGGGGGGGATACTGCAGGCAGACCACATGCAATAATTAACACCTAACTTGGAGGTCGGTTATTGCTTACTTGCATTTCATTATCGTGGAGTACTTGCAGCAGAGGGAGTTTTGGCAGTTATTTGCCAGTTCTTATTAATAAGTAATCACTACTGGGGATTGTGCTGGCTCGTTCAGTAGATTTATAGTGCTGCACTGAGGCATGAGGCTGTTTCTTAATATCTCTTCTTCTTTCTTCCTTAGCTCACCAAACACATAGCCTTTATTTAAACTCATTTTAATGAAGACTCATAGGTAAACTGTGCTCAGGTCTGCTGTTTTGAAAAGCTTGTTAATAGTGGGGAGAACGGATGGGCCTGTAATGAAGTCATTTCACATTTAACTCAGGGCTGGATGGGCTCCAGAAAAATGAATTAGTCACATGTGTGGATGGATTTGGGTTTGATGGAGAATGGTGGAATCGAGCCAATTCTGAATATTTGTCTGCCAGTTAAAATATTCAGCAAAACCTCTCACGTGTACACACATAATGAATAGCAATGCAACTGGTTTTCTCCCCACTGGGAACTTTTTCATGGTTACAAGCAACAGAAAGGTTGAGGGCAGGGAAAATGTCTCCTTGAAGCTGGTTCAGCCTTAGCACTGCTCAGTTATTAATAGAGTCCCACGGTGGAGACACTGTGTGCTGAGAAGTACATGAGGGTCTCTTGAGCTCTGGCACCACTCTCTGACATTCAGCAGGCCTGCTCAGACTCCTCAGCAACACAATCTGCTTGGGTTTTATATCAAAGTACCAAGACTCTGCTTGGGTTTTATATCCAAGTACCAAGACTTGCTTTTTTTTCTGTGTTTGGGGGACTGCTCTGTGTTCTCATGAGGTGAGAATCTCCAGTGGACTTGCAGTGAGAGCTTTCAAAATATTATGAATGAAGTATTGAAAAAAAGCCTGGAAAGCCTTGAGGGTTGGACTAGACAGTCTTAAAGGTCCCTTCCAACCCAAACTATTCTGTCATAAATTATGTTGAAAGGTCAGGTAATTTGTATTCTGGACCTGCTTAAACAAAAGAACGTGTTTTTATCCAGGGCTAAATCTTGATGTTTAGAAATCCATAAAGGACAAAGTTAAGTTGTAATTGAAATGTCTGCTTTTGGGGAAGGAAAATGACAGTTAAGGTGATGATCTTCTGAATGAGCTGCTCCTCCTGGATCTTAGAAAGATACCTGCCTTCAGGCAAGATGAAGAAATGAGCACTTAGATTTTCAAGCATAAAAGATAAACATTCAGCTGTCTTTTGCTGTCATGAACATTAGAATCCTGACATTTCAGTTCAGTTCTTCATGTTCTTTTTCAATTTCTTCTTCAAATTACTCATTCCTGACACAAGGTTAACATTCATGTATGAAACTGAAGTCATAGGCTCTACCCACTTAATTTGTGATTAACTTATTCTCAGCCTCTTCCTTTTTTGGAGGTGTTATAAAACTAATTTTTGAGGAGCTGAAGAGTGTGGGGAAGTTATTATTGGAGAGGTGGGAGGAAGTCATGCTCTGCAAAGGAGGTCTAAATGGAGTGGATTTCATCCACAGCTGTGTTAATTTGGAATCCCAGGAGCAAAGACACACAGGTTATTTTATCCTAGCAGATTTACCTGTATTTTGTATATTATATATACAGATTTATATCTGTATTTTGTCTGGCAAGTAAGTGTTCATTCAAATGTTCTTTTGAATGCCCTGAAGCAGTGAAGAATCCAGAGTTGTCCAGCACAGCCCACAGTGAATCGCTGTGTTCGTACCGACCTGATGTTAACATTTGCCTTTCTGCAGGATAATTCCATGATCTAGTTTTGCAAAGTGGTTAGAGATGTTCCCTTGGAAAGTCCTTTATGAGTGTAAAACACCAGCAACAAGTTAGTGGCATGCTTCCAGCACTAATTCCTCACAACTTGCTTCTGTTAAGGGCTTTATGAAGAAAACACGTTGCATTCTTTACCAGCAGCAATTCTAGAGAAACAATCTGATAAAGAGCATTCCTAGCCTCAAAGCAAACCCCCTCTGCAATGCGAAAGCCAAGTTAAAGGAAGATTTATTGGTTGTCATACAGGTCTGACTTGGAATTGCAGTTCAAGTGCTATCACCACGAAGACAGACAAATGAACACCAACTGGCCAGCGTCGGTCCAGGTCAGCGTTAATGCAACCCCACTTACCATCGAGCGTGGAGACAACAAGACATCTCATAAACCTCTGCACCTCAAGCATGTCTGCCAGCCAGGGAGAAACACCATTCAAATTACAGTCACAGCATGTTGTTGTGTAAGTACACCGAGCTCACGGCTGCAGCTGCTGCTGCTGACTTGGCTGTTTGGTACACTTTGCAAATGTTGGCTGAGCTGAAACAGCCTTGCTCTCATTTTTTTTTTTCCCCCCGTGGTTTTTTTTTTCTGCTAAGGTGCTTGTTTGATGTTGTTGACACAGTCTGAGTGCTAATACAGAAATGTTTGCTGCTGAATTACTGCAGAACACACCGGTGTCCTTCCAGTGTCTCTGGAAAGGTTTGCAGTTTGGGGGAGGGAGGGAGTTTGGTCTCCTACCTGTTTAGCATGTGTGTGTGTAGCTGAAGTATAATAATGAGGAAGCAGATTATTGTGATGCAGACTGTGGTCCTCTGCTCATTTCATTTACTTATTAGGGTATTAAATTGTGTTTGGTGTGACATGAGAACATCAACCCATAATCAACGGTGGTGGTGATGATTTTTCAAATAGCTTTTTAGATGAAAACCTCATCTTCCAGGGTACAGTCTAGACCAAACAACTTCCTCCTTTGCCATGGTTTAGTTACTCCTGTGGATGAGTACTGTATTTTTGAAGCAGCTTGGTGCATACATGCAGTCTGAGCTTCTGACTGCTGTGTTGTCTCTGACAAGGAGGCAAGCTCCTGCCTCTCCCAGGGTGAGGCACTTTGACAAGAGGCCATCCACCCGTTTTGCTTTACTTCACACTGATGTTCCTCCACATAATGTCATTTATCTGGTGGCTAAGAGCAGGGGCAGCACCCTGTGAATCCACAAGCAGCTCTGTGCAGAGGAATACCATTCAGTTGGCTCCAGACACATCAGCAGCACATCATTTCTGCAGCTTCCGAGGTTGCAGGCAGGCAGGTGGGCGAGGCTGTCAGAGACCCCAGGGGTTAAAAAGAAATGCTGATGTCAGCCACCACATGTCAGCTCTGTGTATTAAGGAGGGAGAAAAAGCAGAAAATCTTTGCCTTTTAAAAACCCAGTGTAGGCTGCTCTCCTGGGGCACGGAGCAGTGTCTCTGCAGTGTGCCCCTCGGGGAGTGTGTGCACAGGAGCAGAGCTGGCCCTCGAGCTTGGGCATCAGGCTCTTGGGGAGGCCCAGTGTGAAAGGGCAGGGCACAGCTCTGGCCAGCAGTGTATTTACCCTGGCTCTTGGGGTCCCTTGGTAACCAAAAGTGTTCTCTTTCAGTCACACTTGTTCGTGTTGCAGTTGGTCCACCGGCCATCAGTCCGCTCTGTGCTCCAAGGTCTACTAAAGAAGCGCCTCCTCCCAGCAGAACACTGCATCACTAAGAGTGAGTTTGCATGTGGTGTGGGTGAGAACTTCCCAGAACACCTCTGTTGGCTTGTGATAAGCTGTTCCTAGACAAGACTTACTTGCTTATTGCAAGCCTTGAGCTCTGCCTGTCAGGAATTTCCAGAACATTGTGCATGTCGATTAAATTCTCAGTGTCCCCAAAGGTTGAGGGTTATGTGACTGGGGGGGTTCAAAGTACCAAGGACAGAAGCTTAGTTCCCAATGAGGGAATAAAGGAACTCTCCCTTTCCAGGAGAATCTCTGTGTTTTCCCCCCATATTTGCTCCTGACTTACTCTTTCTTCATGGGGTTTTGGGGTATTTATTCAAGGCTGCTTTAAGTGCTTAGTTGGCACCTTACGTGGCTGAGGGTGCAGCTGATAAGCCTGCATGCAATGGCTCATCTGTGCAGGAGAGTGTTCTACACGACACAGAACACACCCGTGCAGATCCAACACTTGTGTTTTCTCACACCCCCCCCTCTTTCCCAACCAGTAAAGAGGAACTTCAGCAGCGTGGCAGCCTCCTCTGGCAACGCAACGTTGAACGGCGAGGACGGGGTGGAGCAGACAGCTATTAAAGTGTCCCTGAAGTGTCCCATCACATTCCGGAGGATCCAGCTCCCAGCAAGGGGGCACGACTGCAAGCACGTGCAAGTAGGTAGATGCCAGGGGCCTGGCAGCATCCCCCTCAGCCCTCTGGTGTGGTGGTGCCTTTCCCACGCCATGAGCGCCCAGTTAAATGGGGATTCGTTGTGCCTGGCAGCCTAAATAATTTGTGTGTATATGTTGAATGCAGAGGGAGACACTGTTTCCTTCAGTGTTTGGTGCTAGTGGGCTTTCTGTGTCATGCAGTTTGACTCTTGCCCAGCTGATTCAGTTAATACCCTTGATTTAATCCTTTTTTCCCCCCCTTTTTTTCTTGCCACTCTCTGATACCCAGTGCTTTGACCTGGAATCTTACTTGCAACTGAACTGTGAAAGAGGAACCTGGAGGTGTCCAGTATGCAAGTAAGTGCATCTCTGCTGCCTGAAAGGCAGTGGTACAAAGTTTGACCACATTTAGATCATGTTTGAAGTCACAAAGGGGAGAATAAGACAGTGCTAGGAAACAAGGTATATATATTGCATTTACCTTGGAGCAGAAAGTCCAAAGAGAATTCTTGCAGTATTGCATAAATTGAGGGAACATCCTGGATTATTAGAAATTAAAAACAGATAATGAGAGAGATTTTCTCACAAAACACATAACCTGCAAGCTCTTGGTACAGGGTTGTGTAGAGTTGAAAAAGATCAAGTAATTTACATTGATAAGACAGGTATCTACATAAATAAATGAACTGGGATCTTGTCTTTCCTTAGATGATGAAGCATAAGCAACTACCAGACAACAGCACACCATGGCAAAAGAACAGACAGTCCATTCTAGACTTATTTTTGTGTAATTCTAACACTGTTAATGCCCAAATTACTGAACTTCAAATGTGCAAGTTTGTTTTGATGACTATCAGTGATTGTTACCTATCCTGAAGTGAACTTGCTTTTTCTGAACTACCTGAATCTCTTCTAAATCAGGGTCAAAATATCAGGAGAATTGGATGATGTGCTGCTTGATTTGTGTTCATGTGTCCAGGCCAAAATTTTAATCCTGTTTCTCTGAGTCTGAGCACATGCATTCAGATCTAAGCACCTACATAATGAAATTATTTCTTACTTGGTTTTGTTCTGGCCCAGTATGTGCTGAGCTCCAGTAAATTAGCTATAATACATAGTTAGTTTGAAGCATTAGTACTGTACAGCTCAAAAAAAAAGAGATAAAATTTGGAAAAAAAAAAAATTGCTAGTTGCTGGTCACAGGAGAGATCTGCTGTGTTTGAAAAGCCTTTACATTCACAATATGTAAATAAATAAATAAAAATAAATAAAAAAGTGACTTAAAGGATATGAACAGCTTGTGGAGACACACAAGTAGATTGTGTCCTTATCTTCTCTATGTGATATAGAATATTATTATCCTGGTAATACAGATGTAGAACTAAAACTGCTTGCCCTGAATATAATAATTCCTAAATTAGGTGTTAGAGATAGTAAGTTGGTAGATTCCAATCTGCTGATTTCACCACTAACATATCCTTCTTCCACCCCTCTTTTACACATGTAGCAATGTTCTAACATGAGGTTTGGGTTGTTTTTTCTTTCTAGTAAAACTGCTCTGCTGGAGGGCTTGGAAGTTGACCAGTATATGTGGGGTATTCTCAATGCTATACAAAAGTAAGTGAACCTATTAATTTCCAATATCCAAGGCTAAGCAACTAGAAAATATTTTTTATTTCTTTATTCTATTTAACTTATTTAATTTCTTTATTCTTTATTTCTATTTAATTTATTAATGAAATTTTATTATTTATTATATTTTAAGATAATCGTGCCAAGTAGATCTTGGTGATGGAACTCGAATATTCTATTTCATGGTTCTTTGGTGGAGCTGGTGATACAGTGACTCAGTTCCCAGCTACTGAAATTGACCCTGTGGGGGTTATCTCTTGATGGCAGACTCACCACTGAGGCAGGGGGAAGAGTGAGAATGGAGGATTAAATGCTTCCTCATGCTTACCACTAGTCCCTTTGATTCACATGTGGAAGATCACATGGAGACATTTGGATTTTATTGTGTGGATAAACACAGGAATGTGCTCTCAGAGTTGCCTTTTAAAGACTTGAGTGAATGATCTTGGTGTTGTATTATAACAGAGCATTTCAGGACAGTTGTTGCTATGCACATACTTAGGGAACTGATTGGGGAAAAAAAAAAAAGTGCTAACATTTTCACATTCTTTTACAGCTCAGAGTTTGAAGAAGTTACCATTGATCCAACTTGCAGTTGGAGGCCAGTCCCTATAAAGTCAGATATTCACATCAAAGATGACCCAGATGGCATTCCCTCAAAAAGATTTAAGACCATGAGTCCAAGCCAGATGATCATGCCAAATGTGATGGAGATGATTGCAGCTTTGGGTCCTGGTCCATCACCTTACCCATCCCTACCCCCTCCTCCAGGAGGCAACAACTCCACTGAATATGGTAACCAAGGTTAGTTTGACAGCTTTGTGCCCCTGGCTGCACAGAAGCCAGTGGTTCAGTCAGCTTGTGATTCAGTGCAGCTTCCCAGAGAGGTGGATCAGGAAAGTGAATTACATGGCTGCAGCTCTGAAATTCTGCATCAGTCTTTTCACTAAGATTCATCTGTTCAGAGGAAAATGTATTTCAGTAAGGAGATTGGTGCTTGTCATATTTATTGCCATGCAGCCCTCCCTGAATCAACAAACACTGTATGTTACCTTATATATTCATTCCCTGCTACAATACACATCTTTCCTCATTTTTTTTGTCCTTTTTCCTTCTGTTCACCAGTCATTCAATTCAAGGCTACAGAAGCCACAAAGCAGAGAACCTGACTTGTTCACCCTGCTGCTTGGACCACTAAGTTTGACTTGTGGCCAGGGGGGGTGACATTTGGTAGATCATCCAGCTAGTGGGTGGCTCCTAAAGAGCTTTAACTGCTTTGCAAACACCTTTTTGTTGGGAAACTACTTTTGAGTTCCTCTAGCCACGTGCTGCTGGATGGAGAAGCAGAGAACTGAGTACTGGCAGTGGAGATATGTTTTCAAATGTCTGATATATTGTGAATAACTCAATTATAGTGACACTCTGGAAAATAGGAAATCAGAGACTTGTTTCTTCAGCAAGTAAATATCATATGACTCAGTTCAGCTCTGGGAAGAGACCAACTGTTCACACCACCAGAATCCCCAAATTGATTACAAGGTGATATATGTGCTTTTTGCAGGCATTTGAAGAAAAATAGAGATTGCATGCAAAATACAGTTAATTTGCTCCACTGACTGCAAAACTGATGAGAAAACCATCTAGGTTTTGAAATAGATGAATGATTACTGTAGCAAAGCCAAGGGCACTGGATCACAAGTGTTTCACTTGTGTGTTAGCAATGAAGTGCAGTCAGAACATGAGATCAGAGCCCTCTGTTCTTTGTCATCTCAACGGGGGGCAGTAAAGGCATCCTCAGTGGTGGAGATGCCAATGCACACACTGAAACTTAGTGTGTAGAATTAGCTAATGTCCTCTGATTAACAGTACCCTAGAGCCAAGTAGCAGTCCTGCTACTAATGTGGTTTATGTTTGTTTATTTGGGCTTGACAGTAAGCATACTGAAGTTTAATTTGCAGATATAACAGCACGCAGTAATACAGGACTTTCTTCCAGCTCCCTGCTATTAAATCATTCCTGAGAAGCAAGGCAAAACCAGCTGCATTCTGAGACTCATCCAGTTTGCAGATTAACAAAATGAGAATTAGTGAGGCTCTGCAGTATTTACATGATAGATCAAAGTCCTGACTTCTTTGAGAAATATTCTTACATGGTTAATGACTTCTCTTCCTCTGAGATTAAACTTCTGCTTGTGAAGCTGTGCTAAAGAGCAAATGATGCAGCTACTTCAGTTTGTCAAACATCCTTCTTGACTTGAACATTTAAAGCTGCTGTACTTCAGTTGATAAACTGCAGGCTCTCCATGCAGGCTCTAAAGCTTTCTGTTCTTTCTGAGCTCAGTATCACGCAGTTCAGATGCTAATATAAAATAGCTGAGTGGCCTCAGTTCAGATTTTGCTGGTCATAGCAAATAATCCATCAGAGTTGATGTCTCATTTGGAAGTGTTAACAGAGGGATGTGGACAGAAAAATATGGAGAGTAAAATCACTGTCTTGGGGTAGTGCTTGCTCTAGAATTCCAGCAGAGATCACTGTGCTGAGGTGGGACAGATCCCAACATACTGACAGTACTTGTCCCATGGGCCAGCAGGGACTCCAGGCCTGGTGCAAGGTGGTAGAGCTGGTGGAAATCCAGATCATGTGTTCTGAACTGCCAAATTTTGCTGCTTCAGAGGCCATTGTTTCAGGCTGAAGTGTGGTGGATTTCATAAATCCACTGGTTTTTTTGTTATGAGCTTCTGTATCCACATCCTGAAACGTGGGCTACAGGCAGCCAGTTTGTAACTCTGAAAATGAAAAGAGTAGATCCAAGAGGGGAAAACTGATGTTGGATTTGCAGTCAGTTGAGCAAATTTGATTAACTTTGTATGAGGAGAAGGAATTGCATCACAAACCCCAGATGGGCATGGAGGCCTCTTCTGCACTGTCTTAAAGGCAGGTGCCTGTTCCTACTGCAAAAGGAAGGTAAACTAGAGGCTGTGCTGTGAATTGGTGCTGTGGCATCTTCCTGATACAGTCCTGTCCACCAGCTGCACCAGAAACTGAAGCAGTCTTACTGAGTGTGTGCAATTGTGGACATAACACGGGTGGCCTAGAAATCATTCTGGACTTGGGCAGTCAGTCTCAATTCCACTGAGATGCTCCCAGATGCAGATATTCCACAGAACCTAATATCTCTTTCACTTCTTGACTTGATTAAGTTTATGTGGAGACTTGGCAGTAGTTTTTCAACACATAGAATCATTTGGTTGGAAGAGACCTGTAAGATCATCAAGTCCATCCATTAACCCTACACTGCCAGGGTCCCTAAACCATGTCCCCCAGCACCACATCCACACGGTTCTTAAACACTTCCAGGGATGGGGACTCAACCACCTCCCTGGGCAGCCCATTCCAGTGCCTAACCACCCTCTATGTAAAAAAAAATATTTTTTTTTAAAGAAACATGAGCAGTTTTCAGTGCATTACAACGTGCATTGTTGTAGCAGCCAGTGTTTGAAAGCTGGGTGCTGCTTTTTCCTCCAGCTCCCCCCAGCAGCGGGGGGCACGGTGCCATGCAGGGGGGATGCCAGGCCACACTGCTTTCACAAAGCAGTCTGACAGCTCAGTGCTGGGAAACAACTCATCTCTCTGCCATCACCTCTTGTTTCTCTCTCAGGCAACAGTTACCAAGGCCATGGGAATTTTGACTTCCCCCACGGGAACCCGGGCGGCACGTCGATGAACGACTTCATGCACGCGCCGCAGCTCTCCCACCCCCCTGACATGCCAAGTAGCATGGCAGCTCTTGACAAGCCTCTCAGTCACCCCATGCAGGAATCTGTAAGTAATGCTGCTGTGCACCTGGAGTTTGCCTTCCTGGGGGGTGAGAAGCTCTCAGCCAGCTAAGGGACTTGCCTTGTGAACTGCTCGTATTTTTAGGGGGGTTCCTCGCTTTGAACAGAGGGGTCCTGAGAATCAGAGAATGTTTAGGGCTGGAAGGGACCTCCAGAGGGCATCTAGTGCAGCCCCCCTGCAGGGAGCAGGGACACCCTTAACTAGACCAGGCAATGCCTGGGTTTCATTTCTAGCCTTTGCTGGTTTTTTGGAGGAGCTTTTGGAACAGTCCTTTGAGTTTGTTTATCTGAACCAAACAACTTGGCTGGGTGTGCTTGTGTTAATCCTTGTGCTTTGCCCCCACACGTGCAAAGAGCTGCACTTCGTTCCCCGGGCCAGCAGGGTCTGTGAAAATCCATCTTCAGCAAACAGCTTGTTCTGGCAAGATACTGCCTGACTTCAGAGCAGAGACAGTCTCTTTCCTGCTTTTGTCCCTGAGGGCAAAATTTGCATCAAAGCATTCTGAAGGGGAATTCTACCCAAGTATCATGAAAGGCACCTTTAAGCTGTTGGGAATAGGACAAACCTGTAGATTCAGAGAGATGCTGCCACTGCTCTGAGAGTGTATCAGTGTGAGAGACTAAAATAACAGAGGCTCCTAGGGTCTCAGATAGAGAGGCAGAACTGTGCTTTGGAAAAGCAGCTTGCTCAGAGCACTGAGTATTACATACAGAACTTTATCTCCAGAAAATGCAGTACTGCAGCAGCTAGGTGACAGAAAAAACTCCGAGCAGCATTTAGCTCTTAGGCACAGCCAGTCATCTATTTTAACTGTGTGGAGGGTGTGTGTACACAGCCTTCTATGTTCATTTCAGTTACAAGGCAGGGGCTTTATATTGTGCTGTTACTGCACAGGAAGGATGTTTAACTTGACAAGTCATCTGTGCCATGTCTTCAGTGAATACTAGCAAGTACAGTCTCAGAATGTAGTGAGGAAATGGGGTAGCAGATGCTCAGCAAGAGCTTACTCAGTCAGTGTCTCCTCCAGCTGGCAATGGGTTTTCCAAGGAGGATGGTGAGAAATAAGAAGAGTGTAGAGAGAGTTCTTATGGCTTGGAGAGAGAGAGCTCAAGTAACAAGACTGCAGAGTCCAGAACCCATAATGACTTGACAGGCTAATAAATGTCAGAACAAACATGCTGTCAATTATGTTGGAAAATTCCACATACCCAGCTTAAATAGCAGGCTGAATGATCTCCATCAGAACCAACCATACAGTATCAGAATCTAGCAGTGAGGGTAAGTGCTACCAGCCTGAACTACTCCCAGCTGATTGCCTTGGAAGCAAAGCCACAGGGAATTATTGTTTGCCTCCCATTAGCTGACACCTACCTCTTGACTTAGTCAGTTAACTGCTAGACCTTTGCTACAGTAGTTGCCCCAGTGCAGTTTCTGAAGTGGCTGAAGATGAAAATGAAGATTCATCTGTGGCTTTCTGAAAATGGGACAGCTGACAGATGATAGCAGAGGTTCAAGTCAAGGCCATGTGTGTTCCAGAGTGGTAAGAGGGTAATTTGGGTAAATGTGAATGGATTTTTGGTTCAGTGGGCCAGCCTGTAGCAAATGTCATACTTATGATAGCTAGCAATTAAAACAAATCCTTGCTCCACCTCTCCCTCATCTGCCACAATCCTCAAGCTAGATTTGGGAATGGGAAGTGGTGTTCCAGCAGGTTGCACCTAGTTCATGTTGATGATCTTCTCTAAGGAGGATCAGTGTGCAGGTCTGGCAGCAAAGAGACTGAGGTTGACCTTGTTAGTGTAGCCACTGCAGTCTTCAGGCCACCTCTGAGGGCTGTCAGTGCTCCCACACAGCTTTTTCAGTATGACAAACTTTCCCACTTCTTCTCCCTTTCTTCTCTCTCTTGTCTGTAGCAGACAGGCAGGAAAAGCAGCTTTAAAATGAGTGCTGTTAGAGAAGTGCATGCCATTAACACATTCCTAAATGGAATCACAGAATCACCATGCCTGGCAAAGAACTGGAAGATCATCAAGTCCAACCATTAACCCTACTCTAGCAACTCCAGCAAGATGTTGCCTGTGCTCTTGTCTGGCTTTCTGGCTTTCCTTTTTGCACCTTTTTTTACACATCTTCCTCTTTGACTGTGTTAGTGAGTCAGAAGCAGGTGTCTGGGGAGGATTTAGCTTCGGTCTGTGTTAACTGCCCAGTTTTCACTGCATGTCTGCAGGGGTGCAGCCAGTGACAGAGGCAGGGATGAGAGAAGTGGCCAAGAACAGCAGCAGGGCAAGATGGCATTTGCAGTGGTTCTGCCAGCTAACCCAGCAGAAAGAATGGGTGAAACTATGATCCCAGTAATGGAGAGAGATAGAAACCTCGACTTACCTGCTGATCTTTTTTCTCCACCATCAGTTTTCTGAGCTGAGGTCCCCTGGCTCTCCAGCTCTACATCTTGGCACTCCTGGAGGTCACTGTTGGGCTCAGAACCAATCGTTTTGTGCTGTAAAGCCAAAGAGACAGTTGTGTCTGCTGTCAGCTTTGCGTTTCTAGGTTGTCAGTGTTCCAGGAGTGCTGGAGTTGATGCTTCTAAAGACAGCTGTGGGATTGCCTTCCCGTGCAAGCAAAGGCAGCTTGGTTAGACTCTGGGTTCATGGTGTGGGCTCCTCTTGATAAATAAAATATAATGCTGGGAGCTGCAGACCTGAGCTGAACACCAAGTGTATTGCACCACAGCAAACACGGTTAATTAGCTGAATGCAAACAGAAAAAAGCTGAAGTCTTGAGCATTCTGGTTTCTCACAGGTAGGCTGGTGGAGTCTGTGGCCTAAGTCAGATGGGTTTTGAACCTGTGATGGCTGTTAGAGATTATGGTGGCCCTCAGTCTCGAGTGAACAGTAACTCCCTATCCAACAGCTATCTCAGTGCCCAAGATGCTGCCTTATCAGCTGAATATTTGCATATATTCAATGCTTGCCTGTATAAGCATCATGTACAATTTCTAACCTGCTTATTTGTTTTCAAGTATGTCTGAGAACATAAGAATGCCTCTTGGCTTAAATAATTGATATAAACATGCCAGTCTGACTCTTGCTGTGTGTTCAGGGTTACATTGAAGGGACTATTCAAGATAATCCTGTTTTGGTTTGGTTTGTTGTGTTTCTGGAAAGAGCTTTCCCATGCTAGTAACACTGTCTTAAATGGCTTTGTACCAGTTGTTACTACTAAGCCTTCTTCATTTCCACACTTTTGCGCATATCCTCGATGAATGAAGAAGGGAATGGTGCTGCTCAGATAGACCTCTAATTGTGCTTGCACTTCTACAAAGTTTTTAGACTACATTTACACGCAGGTGTGATCTGTGGGCAGAGTTTGTACAGGTGTGTGCCTCAGGTAACAACAGTCACGTTGCAGAGTACTTCTGAAGCTGTGACCCTAGTGAAGGGTATGTATTTAACACTTGAGCTCTGGGAAAGACACCAAAATGCAACATTGCAGACAGAACCCTCCTCGTTTCCACCAACCTTTGTACTGTCCAAGTATTGAACAAGACCTCTGTGTAGCTACAATTGCCCCAAAGGATCAGCATTCAGGTTGCAGTTTCCCTAGGAGTGGTGGAATGTGGGGGTTTTTAATGCTTGATTCTGAATTTCTTTTTTATTTCCTGGTAACATTTTAATAACCTCCCTTTATGCATTCTAAAACTGAAGAGTAAGGTTAAAAGAACCTTGCAGTGTACTGTGATGTGAAGGGGTGAATGCTGACATAGCATTTTGCTGGTTTCTGTTGGCTTGGCTGGATGAATTCCATGCTATTGTTGTATGTATCTGTTTGGTTTTTTTTATTTCAGCTCCACTTTGTGGCAGTGCATAGCATCCCTCAAAAAATGTTTACATTTTTTGCTTCTCCATATACCCAATTGACATGAGACTCGTGATTCTGAGACATTCAGACACTGCTTTCTCATGGCACCAAGGTCAAGCCCCATTAAATGTGGCCATGCAGCAGAAGGAAGAGTCGGGCTTGTGTGTTTTTGTTGCTTCTCTGTCATGTTGGAAAGAGTTTTCTTCCATTCTTCCATAACAGGGTTTGGAAGATGCCTGTGGTTTGGGAGTTGATTCCCCACGGAAAACATAAAAAGCACTAAGCTTTTGCTAGAGAACTGATGCCTGGCATGAATACAGAGCAGCAGTGTGAGCACGAGGGTGCTTGAAGCTAATGCACTGTGGTTGGCAGCCAGCAGGTGCAGTCACTAGGTGGGGAGCTCGCTAGCTGAGCCCACTTGTTCCTGTCTCAACCATCAGAGCCCCCAGAAAATCCTCAGCCCTTTCAAAAGAGGTGTTGCATGCTGAAAAGGAGAGGAGGACGGATCCGTTTCCTGGTGTAGGGATTGCTGCTCAAGAAATTCTCCTTTCATTCATGGAGTTTTTAGGGCCAAAGCCTCTGCCTTGCTGATGCAGAGCAGCACCCATAAGCCTCCTTCCCTCCTCTCCACGGCTGCTTGTTTTGCAGCCTTGAGCAGAGTTTCCCACATCACAGGGAAGCAAAGCACCAGCACAAACCCGGCGTGTTTATCCCCCCTTGCAGACAACCTTCAGGGAGCTGGAACTCTTCCTCCAGCCTCGGGATATGGAGTTTTCTTGTTGGTTCTCTGGGTCGTGTTTGTGTCTGGGAATGGATTTCTTTATTTCATGACACGGGGGTTGCAGCGTCAGGCCCGGCGAGCACCGGACCGTGTGGCCTCACCTTCTTTTCCTGCTTTTTTCCTCCTCCGCAGATCCCTCATCCCGGCAGCACTGATCAGTCCCATACATCCATGCAGCAAGGTTTGCACGTCCCTCACCCCAGCAGCCAGTCAGGGCAGCCATTACATCACAGCGGGCCTCCTACCCAGCAGTCCCGGCAGCCGCCCCCGGCCGCTTCTAGCAACCATCCACACAGTGACCTGACCTTTAACCCTTCCTCCGCCTTAGAGGGTCAGGCTGGTGGACAGGGAGCACCCGACATGCCGGAGCCCTCGCTGGATGTAAGTCTGTGTCACACTTCATCTGCTTGGCAGCGCGGAGGGAGGGCTGGGCGGGGGCGGGGGCCGGGCGCCGGGCGCCGCTTGCGCAGCACACGCCATCCTCCACGCTTGGGGACGCGGCCGAAGGGGGCAGGCTTTGCCGGGGGCAGGGAGGGGCTCTGGGCTGACGGCTCCTGGAGTCTCCGGAGACGCCGGCTCAGCTCGGCGTGGTGGCTCCGCTTGCGGTTCTGGCGGTGGCAGAGCGGTGCTGAGCGAGCTCTGTGCACTCTGTGCTGCTCTGTGCCACTCTGTGCCCTGGCAGGTGGGAGTGGAGCCCGTGCTGGCCCACCCTGTGGTCAGTCTCTGCTCCCCATGGCCACATCCAGGCCGTGCCCACCTGTACACGCTCACCTGCACAGCTTCTGCCCCCTGGGGCACCACGTAGAAAGAGAAACAATTCTGCCTCTAACTACACAGAGACCTAGTTCAAAGGACAGAGGTAACCTTCTGGCTCTCACTCCGTTCAGTGGAGGTGGAAATTACCTGAGGTATCCCTCTGGGTAACCACCTGCAGCCCAAAGCAGCAATCCCTCAGCACCAGGACTGGCTTTCCATTTGAGGCCTGCGTTCCCAAACGTGTGTATTCCATCTGTTCCAAAGTCTGCTGCTGCACAGGTCATTTTCTCAGAGAAATATTCTATCTGTATTCGCTGGTGCTGTACTGCTTACCCCTTCCCAGTTCGACGTGAGCACCGTGGCAGCAGGGAGCCTCCCAGAGGGGAGGGATGGGCCCGGGGGAAGGAGTGATGCTCCAGTTCCAGGAACAGTGCTCAGCAGAGCGGAGTCCAGCTGAACTCCAGCCTGCTGCTGTGTCACACAGCACGGCCACGTGCACCTCTTGGGGAGGGACAGTTCACGTGGCAGGTACAGGTCTGGGCCCTTAAGGACCCTGTGTGAGCAATATTAACAGGTGAAATAAAAATCCCAGTGTTTGCTTCAACTATTTAAGCAGCATAAAGTATGCTCTGCTGGGTCAGGCACTCATGTCTCTGTGAAAAGCAAAGTAGAAAACCCTGTCCCTTTCTCAAAGCACCAAGGTTGTCACACATCTGGGATTCCTAACTGGAGGCTGGAATTAATCTGAGCTGAATGAGAAGGCAAGTGCTGTACAGTGTGGGGAGTGCACTCTGAAATACCTGTGAGCTCAATCATGAGCAGATGGATTTAACTGGGTTTAACTTCCAGCAGCCCTGTGGTGGAACCAGACTGAGTAAACCAGCAAACCCAGCAGGGAGACCTGGCCCATGACCTGCTGACACAGTCACACTCATTCTTCAGCACAGCAGTGGGATGCAGCCTGGGGTCTAAGCTGGGTTCAAGCACGTGCCTCGTATACACAGACACAGGTGATCTGCACTGGTACCTCAGACAGCAGAGGCATGAGACTCAAATGGCTCTCCAGGATTTGCTCCTACAAAATAGGAATAGGTATTTTGTAGGTATTTTGTAGGAATAGGTATTCCTACAAAAAAAAATGATGCTAGCAGGTGAAATACTTAGAAAATCTCTAGCATTGTGACTGTAGCATCCTTCCCATGACTAAAAAGCAGCAGTGGTTGAAGACAGGCATTCCTACTGGGATAGTCTCTTTCCATTGCCTTGGCATTGCAGGTTTTTCAGGATGCTTAGGAAGCAATAAACTTCCTCCTGCATTCCAAGTGTAGGATACTTTCATCCATACAACATCAGCAGATGAAGCTGTGTTTGCACAGGAGTGATAGAGACAGATAAATCTCATTATTTGCATGCTGAATGTGATGCTGTCAAGCTTTTAGTTTTATAGCATTTGAAAACATAGAACAACTTCAAATGAATTTCTCCTACCTGCTATTAGGTTTATTAAAGCAGTCTGTATTTTTATGTCTTTGCTTTAACACAACACTGAGTATAAAGGGAGTTTATTATCAACTCTTCCCTGCCTTTTTTTTTAATATAT
>JANHGL010025532.1:50497-61583 GCA_024611195.1 Ceyx melanurus
TGTCTCCAGAGATGGAGACTCCACAACCTCCCTGGGCAGCCTGTTCCAGAGCTCTGTCACCCTCACGGAGAAAAAGTCCTTCCTTGTGTTGACCCTAAACCTTTTGTGCTCCAACTTGCACCCATTGCCTCTTGTCCTGATCCTTGCATAGAATTATATCAGGATTATCGTAAATACAAAATAAGCACACAGTACACTGCCTTCTGAATAAATAAATGCAAGCTGAGTAATTTCTTAAGTTGCTCAAAGCAACTCTCTGACCCATCTTTGAAGGGGGCTATTCTCCTTAGCATATAAAACACGGTTTGGTAATGGCACACATTACAGTATTTGTCAGTATTTGTATGAGTGCTTGTGCTAGTGCACTTACTATAACTATAGGCATTACCATTTAAAGAAAAAGTAGGCAAAAATTAACATATTTTGTAATTAACTTTTTTTTTTCCCCTCTGGTGATAACATTTACTGCAATAAAATGATGAGTTCTCCTGTGAAGGCTTTGAGAGTCCAAGTGTAAGGTGTGGTACTGAACTTCATCATCTTTCTGTTAGAAAAATAGATAAATGTTTAGAGGTGTTTGTGTTTGCTGTCAAAATATCTGATTTCCTACAGTTAGATGTATTAGCTACTTGTATATTTTAAAACATTTTCTAAGAAGCTGTTTCTATTCTATGAAGGGCTAATGATGCATCAAAATCCTTAGCCTTCTCCCCAACCTCCTCATTCAGCCTGCTGGAGGAAAGGTCAGTGCTCTGTTTTTTGTGCACTCAGGGGTGTCTTGGGAGACACATCTTAGTGGACAAGGAGAGTGCCCCAGGATAGCAAACACAAGCCTGAGTTGTAGAGCAGCTTCTGACTTTGATGGTCTTCCTTTAATTCCTGCCCTAATCCCACATGCTATATTAGTATTTCAAGTGGGTAAACAACTTAATGTATATATTTTTATGCCTCTCAAAATAAGACTTAATTATACAAAACAGTATTTTTGTCTGGGATGAGGTCTCAGTTACACTTTTGGCCCCAAATCTGTTCAATATTATAATCACAAGTATCTTTCTGGGAAGAGTAAATTGCAGTTGAAGTAGCTTACTGAGAAGGGTGCCGTTATAGATATCTTATCTAGAGAAACACCTAATAGATACAGTTAATTGAGTTAATTTCTAGCATAGCTGGCCAAGGCAAGTACTTGTGTTCTCCTATGCCTTATGTTGCACTCTGCAAACACAAGCTGCTTGAATGACCTCAGTACTTTTTCAGCTGTTATTCAAAGTCACCAATATGTTTATGATTCAGTTTTCTCCCCATCTCAGCAATGAATACCTGCGCAGCAAAGAACTGTAAATCTGTCATTCAAGCAGCAAAAACAGCAACGGTCAATCCAATAAATCACTCCCTCACATTGTTTTTATTATTTAAACTTTTTTTTCTGTGCTCCATCCAAGAACGTCACCCTGCAGGGGCTATCTTATAATAAACCAGGAAGGTCCAGCAGAGATGGGCAGCAGATCAAAGGAAATATAGTGAGTGTCATGTACATTAAGAGTGAAAAAGAAGAGATGACAAAATTATTTATGAGCATTTTCTTAAATCTTGAATTACCCAGTTATTCTGCGACATTAACTTTCTTACATAGCTTATGTTTTTTTGGAAGTGACAGCTTTCAAAGCTGTATTCATGAATACCTGGATATTTAAGCAATGCTCTTCCTGGTTTGCCAATTCTTCCCTGCTTTCTGAGTAAGAAAATGAATAATTTGTCTGCACTTTTTGCTGCTGAGCGACTAGTAAGGAATGATCAGCTTACAGACAGCTGAAGCAAACTGTTTTCAGGAAAATAATGAAATTATATTTATCTAAAAAAAAAATGTATTTCAAACTCTTATGAACAAAACAATCTGTCGGAATGTAAGCCAGTGCATTCATCATTTGCAAACTGATGAGCACTGCTTTCACTGAGTACTTTCACATTACAATTTGTTCAGCACTGAAGTGTTTGACAAAGCAGAGAGGAAAACAATCTTGCAATGCCTTTCTCTAGCTGCAGAAGCAGTAATATTGCTCTGATTGATAAAAGCAGGAGAAAGATGGGGTTAAAAATAATCTTGTTCCACTATTCTTACTTTGCTTTTAAGAGCTAGGGTAGATGTGATCTATTAGCACTTTTGTTTCCCTATAAATATAAAGAGATTTTCAACTTTTATTTACCACATAGAAATAAGGATAAAACACCTGCAGACAATTAAAAAAAAAAAAAAAAAAAAAAAAGCAGCACAGAAAGAAAAAGCTACAATAAGATTGATAGGTTTATGTCCTTTAGGATTTGATTTCTTCCATACCTCCTGGTTCAGCTACAGGCATCCATGTGTTTTCCTCCTTCAAAAAGCACCAGGTTTCATTGTGGCATGAAGTTACATATTAATAGTTTTCAACCTGCCCCAAGAAGATGAGGAGGTGAGGAGGAAGAGGAAACAAATAGCATGATGTTGTTTATTGGATTTCTCTGCATAGGTGTCTAGATTTTTTTTTAAATGAAATAAATTAGGCATTTCCTTCAACAGGCATGATTTATACCTGATGCTAAGAAGAAAATAACAGTGGTGGGACTGAGAAACAGAGAAAGCCGGAGCCACTCTTCTTCAATGGAGGAATGCTGAAAGACAATAAAGAAGGAAAGATGAGTAGAAAAGGGTGATGTGATCCTTGGGACAAGAGGGAATGGCAGCAGTTTTGAGAACAAGATAAACAGAATTTAGCTCTTTCTGAAGAGAAGATAATGTTAAAAGGAATGATCAGCTGAGGAAGCTGAAACCAGGAGATCCTGAAAGATGATGCGGTGTTGGAAGCATGAAAAGAGGAAAAAAGAAGAGGGCAAAAGTCTAGAAAACAAGGAAAGACACAGTACTGCAGCAAGACAGAAGTAAAAGAAGATATAAGCACTGCCTTTGTTCTTTGTCATGGTAGCAGTGAAGGCTCAACATAAGTGTACATCTGCACGAGAACAGCATAGCAGTCCAGAGCATGACTGCACTATAAAGCTCGCTAAAATGAGCAGTTTCCACAAGAAAGTTTAGCACCAGAGGTGTTCTGTTTTGTTTTGTTTTAATGAAATTATTTTTTAATTGTACAAACAAACTTATTTTTGAACAAGATGTCATCCTTTCACTGCTTAACCCTGCAGCTGATGCTGTCACTATCTCCTACCCTGAAGTACAGACCACATTGTAATGATGTTGCAGTGCACTAAGTGTCAGAGACAGTGGTAAGAATGTCACTTTGATAAGTATGCTGCCACTATAACACTAAGAAAAAATGTCCTTCAAAAAGAGAAGGTCTAGCTGCTCTTTTTTTTTAAAGTGTTTAGTACATTTTGTCAAGAAACAAGAACAAGGCTTGGGGAACAATGGGAATCCAGGGTTGACAGCGTTTTCCCAGCTTCAAAGTACCTCTGACTGCAGTGTTCTAATAATACCAGTTCACAAGCAGCTGTGTTCCTCTGGAACATACTGTGTGGGAACAAGGGAAAATAAAGTGATGCAGAGGTGGTATCCAGCTTCCCTTCCTGCAGGACCCAGCCCTGGAGAGTGCTGGTAATACCCAAGGTAAGAATAAGGACCATCCCTATTTTCTTATTGCAGACTAATAGGTCAATTTTAAGAAGAACAAAAAATAGCAGCTTTTAAAAAGCCATCATCCCAGCTGTTTGAGAATGCTGTAACGAAGACAAGATAACAGCTTGCTCCTGTCTCTTTAGTCTCTACCTATTCTAAACTCCAGTACCTGCTATGACACAGGACTTGGAAAACTATTTCTTCTGGACTGATTTAAGATCTATCTGTGCAAAGATTATCTAAGATGTCTATCTCAGGTACTTTTATGGCAGGAAAAAAAAACCTTTATGGCAGAAAGATAGAGTTATCTGACACACCAGGAATACAATTAAATTACATATCTAGTGTAGAACCAGAACCAAAAATCCACAATAAAACTGTGCAAGTTTTTGCATTTCTTTAACTGCTGAAGACTGGGGAGCCCAGTAACCCTGCCAATCTGTTACCCTTAAGACACTGTATCCAGTGTGCTACATGTCTGTTCCCCAAAGTCTTGCACTACAAAGGAGGTCAGGGTGGTGGAACTGCGTGCAGCAAAGACAATACTGAAAATATGGCTTGAAGCAAGAGTAAAATCTGCTATCTTTAGAGCAGTGTTATTTCACAGAAATACCACCCTGCTTAACTGTGCTTGCCAAATTGCCAACCCAGAATAAAATAGGAGAAGCTGTGTATTGCTGGCACAGAGCAAGCATGGATATGTCCTGTGAGGCTACACTGACAGGTTAGGTAGTGGGAGCACAGCATCACAGGTAGAGGAGGCAACAGTAGCCTAAGTCAGGGGGCAGCCTGACCCATGTCAGCTGAGTTTTGTGGAGACCCCCATGCTCTTTCTGGAGCCATGAGGCCCAGGAATGTGATTTTTCAGGAAATGCAGAAGAAGGTGTTTACATGTTACCCAAAGACCTTGAAAAAAGGACACAAATTATGTGGCCAGTGCCATTTGTTTTACTTCCTGTCCCAGACTAAGGTAGGCAATATTTTTTTCATATAGTTATCGTGATCCTCAACATTGCTCTATTGAAACTTGGGTAAAATACCACTGTCCTAACACTCTGTTTTTACTTAGCCTTTTTTTCAGTCAAATTCCAAAATAGTAAACAAAAAAGACTTCAGGATGTAACTCTGGGAATTTATTTTATCCCATACCAATAGGAGAGAAAAAGTTTCTTTCTGCTTTAAAAATCTGAAAAAGATTTGTAAAGCAGGTCCGCAGAGGTTTCCTCTGCAACCTTCACTTCCTGGCACAGCAGGCCTGCTACACTTCCACTGATCTGTTGTTTGTCTTCAGGAAACGAAACAGCTCTCAGTCTCTCTACTGAAATTTGCTCTGTTTGTATCATAACTGGTCATATAATCTAAACTGCAGTATCTTGGATTTTCATTGCATCTTTGTTAACCATAAGGAAATGCTTGAAGTATAAATCTTCCTGTGCTTAATTTTGCATTATTTCTGGAGCATTTAGAACTGTGGCAATTTCAGTCCCAGTAACTTGCTCATTAGATATATGATACTGAATTTTCATTGTGAGCAATACTGATGATGTCTTTGTGATAACAGAGCAGAAGAGTTTAAGGCATAAACTCTTCCACTGAGAATATTCACCTTTCTGAAGAGGACAGAAAGAACTCTATTCATTGAATTCTGTTTCAATCCCTGAACTCCATGAACAAGACTCTGGTCCTCTTTTTCAGGGCTCTGCAACCACAAGCAAATCTTAGGAATTTCAGTCACCCACCATCCACATAGCATGACTTTTCCAGGTGTGTTTTTCCCTCTACCTTGACTTCACTCACTTCGCATTTTCAGGCTCATAAAATGATGAATTCACAGAGGGAATCCTTATTGGACTTGCCTGCAACAATGGGCTGTGTCTTCTTCACTAACCAGTGCACCAGTCCTACTGGTGTATTGAACTGGGATCAGCCACAGCAGGTAGGAACAAGATTTGAGCTCTGGGTACTTTCAGATCAGTTACAAGACTGAAGGCTGTTCTGCCCACCAAAGTACAACCCTCCCCACAGGCCAGGATAGAAAGCCTTCAAATCACCTTAGCTAGCTTTGGCAAAAGCTCATGTAAATGTATTTTCATATAAATTCCTGATGGAGTCAGGCTGTTGACTTAAGTTCCTGTAGCAAAATTAGACCCATACTTCAAAGAAATTTAAAAATAATTTTTAAAATCTTCTTCTGTTTTCCACAAGCAGCAGAAATTTCTTCAATATCTGAAAGACATCAAATTAAACAAAGAAGAAATGTTGGAAATAAACCCTCTTTTTCTTTTATATGCTAACACAAAGCAGTATCTCCATGGTTCCCCTAGTATTTATGGTTTACAATGTTACTGTGAAACAATCCAGTTATGGATTTTACTCCTCACGCATCAGTAGCTAAAATACTTGTAACAAGGTCTTGAACCACACATTCAAGATGTGAAGATTAAAGATGCCCTCAAAACAGCTCAAGACAAAAACCAACAGAAAGAAAAACCCAAACAAATAACAACAAAAAACAAAACAAAACAAACAAACAAAAAACCCAACACAAAACACACACAACCCCAAAACAAACAAACAAACGCATTCTTTTTTAGGGAAGAGACCATTTTAGCAGTGCTGTTTGCAAACAAAATTGTCTGCTCAAGAAAACATAATGACCATCAAAACAGATCTACATTCTTAAATGGACAACAAGGTTTGGTCAGGATGTGCAAGTTTAAGGAAAAAGGAGAGACGAAGATGCTTCAGAACTTTGCTGTTTACTTCAAATCATAAAACAACTCTCCTCTCATCCACATTTTCCTCCTTTTCACAGATCAAGACTCCTGTTTTAGTTTCCATTGAATTTTTTTTCTCTTCCAGGGAGAAGGGTTATGGTTGAAAATTAGAATTTCATTACTTGTGAACTGAAGCAGCTAGGGAATATTTTAAGAAAGGACATTCCAAAGTTAAAATTAAGGAAGTGGTCCTACCCTGAGTGTTCACCTGCTGTCGAGCCTTACATCTTTCCCATGTTTAGAACTGTGCACGCAGCAATAGCTAGTCTCCCTGAATCTCCATAACTGCTACCATCTGTGCAATTTTGTTGGGGTCACTACTCTAAAATCTGCAGCTGTCCTCGACCTTTCCTTCACATATTCATTTGTCACACTGACAGTTTTCCACTCAGTGGGTCCATTTGTGGTGGGAGAATCTCTGTGAGAGCGAGCATTTGAACACCTGCCCTAAAATAGACATTTCTGAATCTAGCTGGGGAAAAGGCACTAAATTGTAATTCCTCCCCTCTAATAACCAGAGATGAGGACTTCCCATAAAACACCCCAGCACACATTTCCCAAAACACCATTTTGTATCTAACATGCTAAGCATCTAAATCAAACTCCTGGCCTGAGTGGCCCTTGAGAAAAAAATACATCACTGCAGGCACAGAAAGCTACACTCCTGCAGTCATGAAAAGGATATACTTAAAAAAAAAAAAAAAAAAAAAAGAAGAGAAATAAATAGAAAAAATATACATCTGTTGTTTTTATATGAAAGAATTAGACCATATCCTTGGCAGGTCACCTGGGCAATCATCTGGTGCACTAACTGTGTAGAATTGTTGCAAGATCTTCTGCTTTTATTGCCTTCTTCAGTTTAACATGAGCTAAGTGAAAATTCTATCACAAGTTCCTTTATATGCCTTACTACAAGAAAATTTTGTTTCCTTTCTTTACTGTCTACAATTTTGTGACGTTTGAGCAGCCTTCAGCTATTTTCCGTTGCATCCAATACCTAGAATAATTTCCGAAGGCTGTACCTCTGAGACTCACAGAATTAAAGAATGGCAGGGTTAGGAAGGGATGATGGAAGATCATTGAGTCCAATGCCCCTACCAGATCAGGAGCATCCAGGGCAGGCCACACATGAACAGATCCAGGTGGGTTTTAGAAGTCTGCAGAGAAGGAGACTCCACAACCTCTCTGGACAGCTTGTTCCAGAGCTCTGTCACCCTCAAAAGAAATAAGTTTTTCCTAATGTTGAGGTGGAACTTCCTGTGTTGCAGTTTGTTTCTATTGTCCCTTGTCCCATCACAGGGCATCACTGACATGAGACTAGCCCCTTCCACTTTACACCCACACTTCAGATATTTGTAAACATTAATAAGGTCTCCTCTCAGTCTTCTCCAGGCTAACAAGCCCCAGATGTCTCAGCCTTTATTCAAAGAGAGACATTCCAGTCCCTTAATCAACTTCATAGCCCTCTGTTGCTATCTCTCTAGTAGTTTCTTGTCTACTCTTGCACTGGGGAGACCAGAACTGGACACAATACTACAGAGGTGGACTCACCAGGGCAGACTAGAGGTAGAGGAGAACCTCCCTTGACCTGCTGACCACTTTTCTTTATTCACCCGAGGATACCATTGGCCTCTCTGGACACAACATCCCACTACTAGCTCATGGTTAACTTATAGTCCGCAAGGAATCCCAGGTCATTCTCCATCAAGCTGCTTTTCAGCAGGTCTACTCCTAACCTGTATTAGTGTATGGGTTTATTCCTCCACAGGTGTAGGACTCTACACTTATCCTTGTTGATCTTCATTAGGTTCCCTTCCACCCAACTCTTAAATCTGTCCAGATCTCACTGATTGACAGCACAGCCTACTGGAATGTCAGCCGCTCCTCCCAGTTTTGTATCATCAGCAAACTTGCTGACAGTTTGCTCTGTCTCTTAATTCAGGTCACTGATGAAGATGTTGAACAAGACCGGACAAAGATCACTGATCAAGATCCTATGAGCTGTACCATTCAGCCAGTTCTCAATCCACTTCATGTCCACTCATCCACAATTCCTGAGCTTACCCATGAGGATGTTATGGAAGACAGTGTCAAAAGCCTTGCTAAAGTCAAAGTAAACAACATCCACTGCTCTCAGCTAGTCACACCATCCTAGAAGGCTGTTGGATCATAGAATAACTAGGGCTGGAAGGGGCCTCCAAAAGTCATCTAGTACAAACCCCCTGCAGTGAGCAGGGATGCCCAAAATATAAGTCCAGATAGATGACATCTACAGGTCGTCCCTTGTCTATGGAGGTAGTAATCAGTTAAGCATCATCTCCACATAGTGATTCCATACTGACTACTCCTCTTAACTTTCTTCCATGTTCTTAGAGATGAGCTCCAGAATGAGCTGCTCCATCACCTTTCCAGGGATAGAGGTGAGGCTGACTGGTCTGTAACTTCCTGGATCCTCCTTATTGCCCACTTTAAATACTGGAGTGACATTGGATTTCCTCAAGTCCTCAGGCACCCCTCCTGTTCTCCATGACCTTCCAAAAATGATGGAGAGTGGCATAACAACATCATCAGCTCCCTCAGCATTCATGGATCGTCCATGTATTTATATATGTCCAGTTTGCCTAAGTGATCTCTGACACAATCCTCCTTAACCACTGGAGAATTTTCCTCCTTACCTCCAGGGTGTGGGATTCTTGAGGGCTGGCCTTGACAGTAAAGATTGAAAGTAAGAAGGCACTGAGTAACTCTGCCTTCTCTTTATCCTCCATCACTAGGGCTCCCACCTCATTCAGCAGCTGGCCCATATTTTCTCTAGTCTTCCTTTTCCTATTCACATACTTGAAGCTCTTTTTGTTGTCCTTGTCATCCCTTAACGGATTTCATTACAGGAGGGCCTTGTCCTTCATCATTACATTCCTACATACTCTGGCAATGTTCCTCTATTCCTTTCAAGTGACCAGTCTCTTTTTCCCCACAGAGAAAACTTCCTTCTTCCATAAGATTTTTCCAGAAGCCCCTTGTTCAACCATGCAGGTCTTCTGCCTCCTTTACTGCATTTTTAACTCAGAGAAATAGAACACTCTTTAGGTTGAAAGGAGTGGTGATTGAGTATCAACCAGTATTCTTGGGCTCCCTATGAACTAGAGTCCTACCCCCAAAGGATTCCTCCAAGTAGGTCTTTGAAGAGGACAAAGTTAGCTTTCTAGAAGTTCAGGGTTGCAATCCCACTTGTTGCCCCGATTCTTCCTCATATGCTAATGGACTCCACCATCTCATGGTCACTGTTGCCAAGGCTACCCCCAGCCTTTATGTCCCTAACCAGATCTTCTTTGTTCATTAGTACAAGGTCCAGCAGCACACATCTCCTCATTGGATCCTCCACCACCTGTGTCAGAATGCTATTATAAATGTCCTGCAGGAGTGTCCTGGACTGTGTTTACTACAGTACCAAACCAAAAAGCCAGCTGAATTCCTCCATGTGCAACATGTTATTGAAGGGGAGACTGTGGCTGTGCATGGCTCCAGAAGATGGACTCTGTCTACCATTCTTCCATTGTGCCTCCCTGCAGCCATGGGTATACGCAACCACTGGTGGAGCCCTTGAGCTGGTTCTGGAGCTGTTCCACATTCAGTGAGGGTTATAGCACTGAATTCCAGACTTTTATTTACAAGCTTTCCAAGAAATATGACAAAGACATAGTATATGTGCTTATTGTGTGTCCTTTCCCAGCTGAGGAAATGTGCATGAGGAAACATCCCACCATCACCTTGTGAAGATAGAATTAGTGGATAATGAGCATAGCAGTCTTAAATATTTCTGAAACTGAAAAAAAAATAACAAAACACAGTAAAAATGTACAAAGCAAACTCAAGTGTAAAGAAATGTATTTTTCTTCATCCTTAATAAGTTGTTGGATGTTTATGCCTGATACTTTTATAGCCACATAGGGATTTTTTAATCCATGGGTAGAAAATACAGGTAACACTGGCTAAGAGAACATTACCAGTTTTATGTGTCACATTTGAATTAGTGACTGGGACATTTTCATCCCCAGAGGAGTGTTAAAAATGGAAATGTGCCTTCTGGGAAAACACAAATATCCTACACAATATATTTGGCAATGACAAACGAATGAAGATTTACACAGGTATAATTAAGAAGAGACAAACCTGCGTGAAGAACTGATTTACAGTCTAATTCACCTGCCTTGAAAGTGCAGATTAGATTGCATGTTGCTGGATTATCAAGATGGTTTTTTGGTGCCATGAATTACCAGGGTAATGGTAATGGTCTGAATTATCTGATAACTGTGGAATTAAACTTTTAAGGTTGAACTGGTTTAAATTTGTGGAGTGCCAAAAGGGAGGGGCAGAACAAGGTGGAGGAAGCAGTGGTTTACTGCAAGAACCGGAAGTGCATCTTCTCAAATATAAAAATATGGAAATACAAGCCATATAAACTATGGAAGTAGAAGTTAGTATCTACCTTAATGGTAGTGTGGCTTTTCAAATGGTATACCAATAGATAAAGAATCACAGAATCACAGAAATTAGGGGCTGGAAGGGACCTAGAAGATAAGCTAGTCCAACCCCCCTGCCTGAGCAGGATCACCTAGACCAAGTCGCCCAGGAACAGATCCCAGCGGGTCTTAAGTGTCTCCAGAGATGGAGACTCCACAACCCCCCTGGGCAGCCTGTTCCA
>JANHGL010025532.1:65930-77238 GCA_024611195.1 Ceyx melanurus
GGCAATGGGTGCAAGCTAGAGCACAAGAGGTTTAGGGTCAACACAAGAAAGAACTTTTTCTCCGTGAGGGTGACAGAACTCTGGAACGGGCTGCTCAGGGAAGCTGTGGAGTCTCCTTCTCCGGAGACACTTAAGAGCCACCTGGATCTGTTCCTGGGTGACTTGGTCTAGGTGATTCTACTCTGGCAGGGGGGGTTGAACTAGATGATCTTCTATGTCCCTTCCAACCCCTAACAGTCTGTGATTCTGTGAAGATTATAAAACCTGTGAATCTGAAAAAATTCTTACTAAGATAAAAATAGATTGGTATAAAAAGATGTCCTTTTAGTCCTAACCTTTAGTTCTGAAATTCTTCTTAACTTTGAGAATTTAATCTTCAAAATTTTAACTTAGTGAATTTAATCCTCAGAACTTTAACTTTGCAAATAGATGGACAGAAACACTGTTTGAAGATTAAGATTCAAGCCTTAAGATTCGTGCTGAGATGTTCCACCTGAACCTTTATGGTATTTTCATTTTTTAGATTTCCCTTCAAGAGGAACACATTTTCATTATGTTCTAACAAGTGGTGGTAGAAAAAAGTAGAATGAGGTATCAAAACACCTCCTTTCTCAAAATGGAAAAACATTTTAAGTGAAGACTAGAATGATCATATAGGAGTCATTAGAAAAAAAACCAAACCATACTTTCTTCACTGTACCAGAGTCCAGGTGAACTCAGAAGGTAACTGGCATCAGTGCAAAGACAGCAAGCAAATATACATACTTTTGTCAAAGTGAATAATTTCCACAGCTTCTGATCCACCTAAAAACAAAACAAAACAAAAAAAACCCCAACAAAATAAACGACAAACAAAAAACAAACCAACCAAACCAAAACAACAGCATTAAAATAGGTTATTCCACAACCTGATCAGTGCTGACTGCCTCACATATGTCATTACTTACAGGTTAATTCCTTCACATTTCCTTCTCCACATGGCCCATAATTTCTCAATCCAGAAATTATTAATAATAATTAAAAAGAAGCAGAAAGGACCAAATGCAGGTACTATTTTTATTTCTGTGCTAACAATGCAGCCCAGCTCCTCAAGTATTTGTGAGACACTTGTAGTCACAGACAAAAGGTGGTATTAACAAAGTTACTCACCAGCAACAACAGCCTTAATGTCAGATGAGCCTTGATCATTTTCATTATGCACACATTTTCTGGTCGCTCTGATCTGCAAGCAAACATCAAAGCCAGTAGTATAACCCTTAGGGATTTTGGAGAAGCATTAAAAGGTAGAGCAGCAGAACATGACTTTCATTTGTGTTGAAGTGCAGACAACCAGAGTTGTGTTTCTTTTTTTCTGTTCCTTATGGGGTTGCTTGTGGTATCAGAAGTAACAATCTTCTTGGCCTGAGAAAGATGCAGAAGGTAATTACCTTCTCTGTGAAATTTCCACAGCCTTCACCTGAACACTAAAGCAGATGAGGATAAATATGGATAAAGGTGATTGCTTCCTTTTAATTAGGACAATGCTATTTATTCACTGCTCAGTGCTTAGCCTGCTCTATCAGACAGGTGAATTGTTTGATACATGTGTTTCTCTGCTTAATGTATGTACTAATACAAGAAAACACGGACAACTGAGGGAACAATAACCAGAGAGAAGCCTTTTCCCCACAGAAGATAGACATGATATGTAAAGAAAAGTACTGACTTCTATTGCTGAGAGACCTGACTGAGGTTGTTGTTATGCCACTCTTCATCATCTTTGAAAGGTTATGGAGAACAAGAGAGGTGCCTAAGGACTTGATGAAAGCCAGTGTTCACTCCAGTCTTTAAAGAGAGTGAGCAGAATGACCCAGGAAACTACAGAGTGATTAGTTGCACCTCCATCCCTGGAATGGTGATGGAGTAAATAGTGCTGGGTGTCATCTGAAAACCTGAGGAAGAATAGAAAATTATTAGGGTGGTTAACATGGATTCACCAAGAGGAAATCATGCTTGACCAATCTGATAGCCTTCTGTGATGTCATAACTGGATTATTAGATGAGGTGAGAGCAGCCAGTGTCATCTATGTTGGCTTCAACAAGGCTTTTCACACTGTCTCACATAACATCCCCATTAAGAAACTCAGACAGTGTGGATTAGATGAGTGGCCAGTGAGGTGGATTGAGAACTGGTTGAGTGACAGAGATCAGAAAGGTCATGATCAATGGTGCAGGGTGGTGTTGGAGGTGAGCAGCCAGTAATGTTCCCCAGGGGTTAGTTCTGACTCCAGTCTTATTTAACATATTAATCAAAGGCGTAAGTGAGAGGACAGAGTGTACCCTGAGCAAATTTGCTGATGATACAAAACCGGGAGGAGTGGCTGATACATAGGAAGGCTGTGCTGCCATCCAGTGTGACCTGGACAGGATGGAGAGCTGGGCAGAGTGGAACTTAATGAAGTTCAAGAAGGACAAATGTAGGGTTGTATTCATGGTAAGGAACAACCCCATGCTTCAATATAGGTTAGGGGTAGACCTGCTTAGGAAAAGACTTGATCAGGAAAACAACCTTGAGGAGAAGGATCTTAGAGTCCTGGTAGACAGTAAGTTAACCATGAGACAACAATGTGCTCTTGTGGACAAGAAGGCAAATAGTATGGGGTGCATTAAGAACAGTGTGGCCAGTAGGTCAAGAGAGGTCATCTTCCCCCTGTATATCAGAATATCTTCCCCCTGTATATATCAGAATATCATCTTCCCCCTGTATATCCCTGCCATATCAGGATTATGGTGTCCAACTCTGGGCTCCCCAGTTCAAGAGACAGGGAACTACTAAATAGAGTCCAGAAGAGGGCAACAAAGATGACTGGGAGACTGGAGCATCTCTCTTACATGGAAAGGTTGAGAGAGCTGGGACTATTTAGTCCGGAGAAGACTGAGATCTTATTGAAGTCTGTAAATAACTAAAGTGTGGGTGCAAGGAGGATGGAGTCAGACTCTTCTGTGTATCCCAGTGATAAGACAAGGGACAATGGGCACAAGCTGATACATACAAAGTGCCACCTAAATATGAGGAAAAACTTAATGTGAGGGTGACAGAGGATAAGCAAGTTGATGTCACCCAGTAACAGAGGTTGGCAAATGTACAGGAAACTGAAATAACTAAAAATGTGTAAGAATAATAACAAAATACCTCTGTATTTAAAGATACTCCACTAGTACAATGTTTGTAGCCAAAGTGGTCAGACCTTTGAGACTGCTTCTTTACCACCCTTCCTAAATATCTCTATAGAAGGAGAGAATCAGTCTGAAACAAAACTGGGAGATTTGGTTCACAATGTTTGTGTGCGTCCTTTTTTATATAAATCTATTTTACAATTAGTTCTTCCTACATCCTTGCTAATAGATTATTAATAGTAAGCAAAAAGATATGGATAGCAGTTAATAACTATTTGATGAGGTATTTAAGAATGTGAAGTATATTGTCACTGTATAATGCTAATCTTATAGTAAAGACTAATTTGAGTAATAATGTAACATTTGATCTGATGTACATCATTATGTTCTCTTTTATGAATGAAATAGCAACTTTTTAGTTTAAGACATCTGCTGCCATTTCTGTGGTTGTCTTTTCAATGAAGAAAATACTTTAACAAATGATGCCACAGAGCATCAGTCAGTCAGCTGGGTTTTTACTGTAAGACTTTTTAAATTAATAGTGTTTTATTATAAAAGCATTAATCAGGAAGAATACATTTGCCATGAGTAGAGGATGTCATAGCACTTCTCCATAATATTCACTGTAACTCAGCCTTCATTACTTGGATAATTATGGTAAAGTGCATTTTCAGACACAGTAGTGTCATTACCAGAAGTACTGTAACACTTTCCAAAGAAGCTTTCAGAAGATTTATTGTGAATTGAGGGAATTGGCAGCTGGTGACCATTGTATTTATGCTTATGTCATCAAAGACACATATGGGCTACACTCTTGTAGGTAAAACACTAATCTTAACTATGAAAACAAATACTTTTACCTCTAAGGGTGTGGCACAATATAAAGTTAATCTTGTGATCAAGTATTTTCTTTCATTATACTTGCTTCCACTATGCTTTCTTCTCTGAACTTTCCTTTTACTACCACATTGTATGAGGGTAGAAAAATGAAGGATCCATGCAGAGTATACTGAAAAGAAAGTACACGTAATTTGTCTGCTGCCTTGAAAGGTGACATTAATGATTTTCGTGCTGTTAACTGTGCCCTGAGTGAGATGTCCAGCACGTTATGTGGAGTGCAATGGGATCTTCCTTTTTCTTTTTTTTTCAGTTCATCGCTGACCAATCAAGTGGCCTTCTGCAATGGAATGGCCACATCTGTTGACAAGGGAAGAGCTATGGAAGTTGTCTATCTGGAATTCTTTAAAGACTGTGACACAGTCTTCTATAACACCCTTCTCTCCAGTTGGAGAGATATGGATTTGATGGGTGGACTCTTCTGTAGATAAGGAATTGGTTGGATGGCCACATCCAGAGGGTAGTGGTCAATGGCTCAACATCCTAATGGAGATTCATGACAAACGGTGTCCCTCAGAGGTCCTTACCAGGATCAGTGCTGTTTAATTTCATAAATGACATAGACAGTGGGATGGAGAGCATCCTCAGCAAGTTTGTAGATGATAACAAGCTGAGTGGTGGTGACACACCTGAGGAAAGCAGTGTTTTCCAGAGGGACATGGACAAGCTTGATAAATAGGCCCATGTGAAATTCATGAGGTTCAACAAGTCCAGGTGCAAGGTTCTGCACCTGGGTTGGGGCAATCCTCAGTATTAATACGGGCTGAGGAATTAAGGTATTGAGAGCAGTTCTGCAGAGAGGTCCTAGGGATATTGGTGGATTGAAGTCAGCAATGTGATCTCACAGTCCAGAAAGCCAAACCTATCATAAGATGATTCTAAAGATTTGTTGCCATCATGTTGAGGGACATGATTTTGCCTCTCTGCTCTGGTGAGACCTCACCTGCAGAACTGTGTCCAGCTCTGGAGATGTCTGCACAAGAAAGACATGGACCTGTTGGAGGCAGTCTAGAGGAGGGCCACAAACATGATCAGAGTCCTGGAACTCTTCACCTATGAAGAAAAGACTGAGAGACTTGGGGTTGTTCATCTTGGAGAAGAAAAGACTGGAGAAGAAAAGACTCTGAGGAGATCTTATTGTGGCCTTACAGCACTTAAAGGGGTTTATAAGTAAGATAGGGACAATCTTTTTAGAAGAGTTGGTTGCAACAGGACAAGCGATAATAGTAATCATGTACTCCCAGGGAAATAATTTATTTCTATAGACTTAAACATCTATCCCCAAAATGGCAGCAGTCCAGCATGGAGAGATTTCATTGATCTTCCTGCTTAATTATATCTGTGTGAGATTTATCACACTCTAATTAGGCACCTGTTCTCTCTCCACTCACAAGCAAAAAAATTTCAATTAGAATTAAAAAAAAATCAAATTATTAAAGCACTATCCTTTTATGTATTTTTGTCCTAGATAATTAGAGGAAAATTTACTTGAGTGTTCAGACATTCTTCCAGGATTCCGGTCAGTTTTTATGTAATAAAATAGTAACACTAAATTCTGTTTTCAGTTAAATTATGTAAATGCAGGGCTGCATGAAGTCCATTAGCAGTTCCTATATTAACCAGCTTCAGTACTGGGAACCTGCTATTCCTTCCTTTCCCAAAATACCTCAGCACAAATTTGCAAGGGCAAAAAGACACTGTTCAGAAACTTATCTTTCTAAGCAACACTGAATGCTGCAAGTAGTCTAGGTGTAGAATTGCTGAGCTGCACGTCATGTACACAGAGCAACATATTTTCCTTATTTTAACAGTAGTTAACCCCACCAATGGACTTCATGGATACAGAAAGATATTGGATTGAATAATTTCATATGAAGTGTGGAAAGGCTTGGGGTACTGTGTCCACATATGTTTTTTTTGGATAAAGACCAGAAGTCTGCTGAATTCATACCACCTCGTTGTTCTGGGAGCTGTCCACCTTGGTAGGGAAAGAAAAAAAGTAAAATTAGAATTAGAATTACAGGTTTAATTTTGGCCATGTGTCTTAGGTATAGGGCTCTAGATTGCTGTGTTGTATAAATAAGATTTAGGAAAGCAGGCAGCTGGGTTTTATTCCTTTCTTTCCACATCGTGCTCCTGACAAACATATAGACCTGACTTATCTGGAGCTTCACACATCTGCTCTTCAGCACAGAAGAAGCACCCTGATGCCAGGCAGGGACAGGCTGCCAACCCAAACATCTGCTGAACCACTACCCCTCCTTGTTTGCTCCTCTATTGTTGTATTCATGGAGGAGCAAGCCTAAAGAGCTGCTTCTCTCCCCGCCTCTGCTGCTGACGGCTGATGCAAGAGCATTATGAAATGCACTCCTCAGCTCTCCTGCTCAGACACATCAACCGCGCCAGGATTCGTCTCTGGGACAGGTAAACCTACCCAGGGGATCACTCCCTGGCAACTTTTCTTGGCATCAGGAGAAGGCTGGCAGCCCTAGAGGCAAACAGAGCCTGTTTGCCTCTGCCTCAGCAGCGGGCACACTTCCAGCTCTTGACACAGCCCACTCATTCTTTGCCCTTTGATCACTGCTGGCATACAGTGTTATCCAGGGTGTGGAGAAGAGAGGAGCAAATCAAAGAAAGTAAGTGATCCCTAAAACCTGGTGAGCTGCAGAGTGCCTCTAGGAGGAACTTTATTATTTTCCATCTCTTCTGGCTCCTTTCAGTGTCCCCGAACTGGAGCAAGCCCAGGCATGTTCTTTAATAGATTCTGTCAGCATGTAAAACTAGCTTTCTAACACCTGTTTGCATTTTCATAGAGACTAACATAGGAAGCAATTGTTACTCTAAATCTGTACACACATGGTCCTATCTCAGGTTGCTTCCTTCCTGGGGGTAGAGAAGCACTCAGATATTTTTCATGGGTTTTCTTTTGCATAGTGTGGACTACCCTACCTTTCTCATCCATTTCTGTCACTATCCCTCTTGGGTCCATAAGGGAAAATCTTTCCTGTGAACCTCATAACTAATATTTCTATGTTAGAAGATGGAAGATATTATTATCAGTGTTAGGGCTACCATAGCAGCCTTTTAAGTAAGACGTTTTATTGTCTGTGGCTGCATTCAATAGCATTGTAAGAGACTTACTCTGCTATAAGGAACTTGTACTCTAGACAAACACAATTGAATAAATATGCTTTGGGAAATTAAGTCATAAAGCAGCACTTCCATGTGGCCCTGTCCTACAGAAAACAAAACAAAACAAAACAAAACACCAAAAAAACCCCCAAACCAGCAGATATGCAATTCTGCCAGTAGTAAAATAGATCCTTTCAGGACTAATTTTGTACTGAAGGAAAAGCTAGAACATGGTAGATAGAGGCAAAACTTTATGTAAACATGTTCTTGAACCAGCAAGTTCAGTTGGTCAGTATTGTTCTAGTACAGGTGTAAAATTAGTCCTGGACTCTAGAGGGACAACAGCATGCAAAGCTGAAAGGCTGGAAGTGCAATTAGATTTCAGCCCTGATTGAGGCCAGGGATGGGGCCACATGGATTCCCCACAGCCACTGAGACTGGTGGCACCTGGGAATGGTGTGCTGCTGTGGTGTAGAGTTGATATTTGGGGCTGTTAGGGTAGGGGCACTAACAGTGCCTACCCTCCCAGTTCAGACTGGACAGTACAGGCCTTTCTGGCCAAGATCTTGCCTGCTGAGATGACTGCAGGCAGCTGAACCCTTTGCAGCAAGCAGGCAAAGGGGCCAAGAAGCAGAACAAGCAAATACTGCTGTATATATATAAAAAAATTCCTCTTACACAAAGAGCAAGCAGTGATACGACTCTAAACAAGCTGCAAGTCTTATAAGTCAAGTATACCTACATTTCTTTCCCCCTTGGCACACATCCTCAATGAGAAAGACAGTAATTTTTATCAAAAGCAAAACCCTGCTTTTTTGTATTTAGGCTAGAGGTGAAGACAGGGTGAACTACTTCAGGTGGAATGGGCTCTGATCTGAACCTCTTCCCAAAATGGAAATTGGCTTGCTCTTCAAATGTTCTATTTTCCAGCATTACACCTTCTGGATTACATCTGGAAAAAATGAACCAAAGACCTCACTCAGCTGAGATCTCAGAGCTTTTTTTCCAGACCCAAGGAGGTTAAAATGCACTTGCATAAGCAAGCCAAGCTGATTTGTCACTGAGGGGTGATTTGGTATTTCACAAGTTTAATGTAATTAACCACAAAAGAAAAAAAGAATTTATCCGTGACAATGCTAAATGATCTGATCTGATTTAAAGTTTCGTAATTGTTTTATCCATGAATAAAGTACTGAAGATTTTTCCTAAAACACATATATGGAGGATTCATCTAAATTACATCCTAGTCCATGTAGCCACCTGGCAAATCACTTTAAAAATGGCATTGTCCCACATTATCTTCATTACATTTTAAATCGGTAAAGGCTGAAAAAATTCAATCTAGATGCAGATATCCACTCTGGTTTGTCAATTAAATCAGTACAGTAAGTAATAAATCATAGAGAAAACACTGTCTTTCATTATACTGACAAATTATTTAGAGTGCTAGAAAAGGTCAGGAAGGCCATCTGATAATATATATGAAGTAGAAAACACTTCCAGAAAAGTAAACAAAGCACTTTTTTTTCTTTTGGCCTCAGAGAGCAGATGGTGCACTGCAGTGTCAGATAATGTATTAACATAAAAACAGGAGAACCTCATTAAATTTTCAAAGGAGACAGAAGTTAAATAATTGTCTAAAGTAAAAAAAAAAACAAACCAAACTAAAAACAGAGCAAAACCAGAAATAGTTTGAAGTAGCACTAGTTTGGTATCAGATAAGTGGAAACTGAACAAAAGCAAGTATGAAACATTTTGGTTTGGCTTGAAAATTAGCCAAATTCAAAATTTGTGTTGTATTTGCTAATAAAGATGAATCATGAATGGTGCATTATTGCTCAATTACACTGATAATAATATAAAGTTCTTGGATTATTTTATTTTTTTTACTCTTACAACAAAGTATACAGAGTGTTGCTGAAAGAGACTAAAAATTGAAATCCAAATTAAGTAATTTGACTTTCTTGATGGACCTGTAGGGTAGTATACCATTTTTTAAAACAACATCAGAAATGTATGTTGTTTTAAAAATGTAATTCTAGTCATTTCTGGCACTCAGACTTCTTAATCTAGTATATTAATAAATACAGCATCAGGAGCTTTTTACGGCCAAATTTTAATATTTCAGGTGGCATATACTAGTATAGACATTTTCACTCAGCACCACATAAAGATTATGATCCAAACATCTCCTCTTCTGATAATTTTGTTAGCACTAACCATGCAGGTTTTACTTAATTTTTTTATCTAAATCTCACTGGCATTCAGTACAGTCTTAGGAACCTTTTACCACATGTGGTCTCAGCTGGAGAACACTGCAACATCACATCTTGATTTGATGTGAAATCATCTGCTCATAGAATAATATTTTCTATAAGAAATACATGTATTTACTAATTTTATTGACAAGCCATCTATACACTTCTGTAAAACCACCCTCAATCTATGTAGTCCCTTTAATAGGCATTCTGTGGTGTGCATTAAGAGAAGTGTATCCAGCAGGTCAAGGAAGGTTCTCCCCTTGATCTATGCTGCCCTAGTGAGACCACTGGAGTATTCTGGGCTCCCCAGTTCAAGAGGAACAGGACTAGAGAGAGTCCAGTGGAGAACTACAAGGATGATTAAGGAACTGGAACACCTCTCTTTTGAGAATGGCTGAGAGACCTGGTGCTGTTTAGCCTGGAGAAGACTGACAGGGCATCTTATTAATGTTTACAACCATCTGAAGGATCAGTGTCAATCTCTTTCCAGTGATGCCCTGTGATGAAGGACAACAGTCACAAACTGGAACACAGGAAGTTCCACCTCAATTATGAGGAAAAACTTTCCTATGAGGGTGACAGAGCCCTGGAACTGGCTACCCAGAGAGGTTGTGGAGTCTCCTTCTTTGGAGACTTTCAAGACCCACATGGATCTGTTCCTATGTGGCTTGCCCTGGGTGATCCTGCTCTGTCAGGGGACGGACTCAATGATCTCCAGAGGTGCCATCCAACCCCTACTAATCTATGATTCTGTGTCTTTTGATGCAATGTATAGCATTGTGACACAAAAGACCTATGGTCCCTGCCATATCTTTTGCAGTCCCTGGTAAAAGTTCTAACAAAATCTATCTCCATAGCCAAGTATCTCAGCTGAGACATAGATCCCCCCAAGGACCATGGCCTTTATATGGTGAGTAATGAGTTGCTACATCCCTGTTTTTGGTAACACAGGCACCTTAGAGCAGCTGAGAAGTTGAATGCCACAAGGATGGCTCCTGACCTGGAGACAGTCTGGTGGCATAAATCCTTTCCCAGAGAACTGAAAGGACTTATACATGGAGGTGTTTAACTTTGGCTGTGCTGCCAGATTTGGGGCAGGGAGTGTTGAAGGAGAAGAGAATCGATTCAGGGAAGAAAATAAATTACAATCCTTCACACTGCTCTAAGGGCTGAGAAAGCAACAAGATGTGCATTCTACTTTTACTTTTGCTACTTATTATGTACCTGCTGTAATTAATCATTTTGGAAATGTAATCCTGAGAGAGGGCATGCAGGAGTGATACCCTCCCCTTCAGACCTTTGGGGTCAGAGAGAGCAGAACTGAAGACAGAGGCACAACTGGCTGGAGGTGGGCAGCCTGAGGCTATGGTCTGCCACTGGAATAGGCAAGTGTGCTTCAAGTTGTCCACAGCCTCTTTTGATGTGTGCCTGAGGGAGATCTCTCCACCTTGGCAGCACCATTTGTGGGGATCCAAGAAGCTGTGACTGTCACAGTGATCCACATACTCCTCTCATGTCTGGAATCATTAGATTGAGCTTTCATCTAGAAGCACATAGCTCATCCCCTGTGGGAGCATGTCTCAGGGGACATGAGGAGTCTGGACAGGACTGAAGTTATTGCAGGATTGAAGGCTGTAGAATAGCAGACAGCATCAGCATCTGGGGCACAACAACTCCATAGATCAGTACAGGCTGGGGGCTGATGTACTAGAGAACAGCTCTGGAGAAAGAGACCTGGGGGTCCTGGTCGACAAGAGGATGACCATAGCTAACAATGTGCCCTCGTGGCCAAGAAGGCCAATGGCATCCTGGGATGCATTAAGAGAAGTGTGGCCAGCAGGTCAAGAGAGGTTCTCCTCCCC
>JANHGL010025532.1:99448-116028 GCA_024611195.1 Ceyx melanurus
AAGAAAGAAAGAAAGAAAGAAAGAAAGAAAGAAAGAAAGAAAGAAAGAAAGAAAGAAAGAAAGAAAGAAAGGAAAGAAAGAGGAAAGAAAAGCTCCACAAATCACAAAACAAAACAAAGCAACCTATAAAGAAATTAAATTGATGAGGTTTGTTGGTTTTTTTTCTTTGACATACTATATTTACCATAGATACTGACAGTGTAAGAAATTGCAGACTCCAAAGTAAGATGGAAGTGGCTGCCTAGATCCAAACCAGGCATAGCTGAAAGGGTCTCTGCAGGTTCTCAGCACCAACACATCTCCTTTGTTGTCTCTGCTTCCCCTAACAAGGCCTGCACCTATGTCTCCATCCAAGTTTGCCAAGCTGCATAGTAGCTTCTGCCATAGAAGATAAAATCAACTGTACTTCCTTCAGATTTTATATTTTTGTTGTTGTTGTTAACATTTTGGAGATGAATTTGTTGCTTGTTTCTGTTACTATGAGCCTTTTTTTCCATCATACAATCTCTTCATCTATCTTTTTTCCTGGTAACAAAGGGGAAGGTGTCAGCACTGCACCTTACACAGCTATCTGAGCTGTGCAGTTTTGTACAACAGGCTGTGCAGTAACCACTGTAGTTCTAGAAGACAAAAATTATTATGAAATCCTTGTTTTCCAGGCTTTGGGCTGGTCATTTTTGTGTGGGGCACAATGCTTTTTTTCCCTGTGGGAAAGCCTCAGTATGACTATCCTGCCCTTTCATTTTTTCCTGCCAGCCAAGGGATCATTGCTGCAGGGTGGGAAGATACTTCGAGCCTTGTCTGTTCTCCTACTCTTTCACACACCATCTCAGCTGTCCTGTCTTTGGTCTGTTTTGCTTACAATTGTGCAGATTCCCTGGAAATTGTGTTGAAGACATCAAGCTACACTAGGAGATCACTTTACGTCTGTTTCAAATCCTATATGCTCTAATCTTGTTAATAGTGACAGACACACCTCTTCAAGCCGGCCCAGTGTCCACACCTCAGTTACTAATCCTGAAAGATGATCTTGTACAATAATTTCTCAAATTAACACATATTTCATCTGGCTGGCAATTCACAGGTTGACTTTACTGAAGTTGTGGTTTCAGCATTAAGATGAAATAAAAAGCATTTTCAATCTGCAGTGCATCTCAAAATGAACTTAGCAGAAAGTGTAGCTGATTGATTCAGCATTCCTACCATCCACTTCAGTGTTTATTATTGTAGCAGACAGTTCAATGTTAGTTCTTTAGAGACATAGAAAAAGGTAGCTGCGCTGATGTAACCAGCATCAGATCAAAGATGCCCCTCAGATCAAGGGTGGCCATTTCTGGGACATATTTCACTGACAGACACTGGCATCACAAAGCTAGCTCTGGTGTACACAGGGTAAACATGTTCTATTTTTAAGTGGATTCACTTGCCCTGTTAGTGTCCGTCTTATTCTAGATAAACTCAATAAGCCCTAGCTTGATCCACCATTCCAATTTTTTCTTTCTGAAAAGAGGCAATTATTGTTAGAGGACTACCACCACATGCTCCAGATATGGTCTAATCTGACTCTCCCTTACCTTTCCTTCTTAGCTGTAGTAGAGTTAATGCTGACCATATTCTGTCTTACAGCACTTTAAGATGCCATTTTAAAAGACTTACTTTATTAAATAGTTTTTAATATTCTGATTAAGCATCATCAAATCGAACTTGCTTCATACATTGAATATTTAGAACAGCTTAGTAAGACTGCCAAAATAAAGCTCCAAAGTCACCCAGGCACTAATTCTGCTGTGACAATACCTTTTGCAGCCACTGTTTTATTTTCATTTATCATGACAAAGACAATGCCAATACTGCTGGGATCAAGAAGTGATTATTCAAGATTTATAAGTGCTAAAGCTGACCCTTACTAAAACACAGACATGCTCCTATGGCATCAGAGAAAGACCTGTTACCACAGAAGTCCAAATGCTGTTAAGTATTAAGGTGTAATAGAGAAGCCTATTTTTGTGGACCATCTACTGCTTCTTCAGAAGGCAAGTGTAAGTGGAATTGACACTAATAGTGGATATATGCAAAGACTGAGGATCATCCTTATGTTCTGAAGAGATATTTAAGTTGGCTGTGTGCCATTGTCTTCTGACTTGGAACAGTTCCAAACCAAAGCAAATTAAAATATGTTAGAACAAAACAAATGATTTATGATTTCATAAACGCCATTGCATATCCTTGCTCCTGTGCTCATCTCCTACTCATTTTGCATAGCTGTGCTACCATGGACTTCACTGGCCTTCCGCATCTGACTATTACAGAAAAGAGATTATAAGCATGCTCAGAAAGTTATGTGTTCCACCCAATTATTGAAGGCAATGAAGGACTCTTACTTCTTTAGGTAAATGTATACATGGTCAAAATAAAACCCATTGCTTGTTGAGCTAAAAGATGTATATACAAATATTATTTATTAATTTTTCTTACAACATAATTCTTGATGCAGGTCATTATTTGAGGACATGCAGCAATACAGAATGTTTATTTCATGTAACAAATATGTTTTCACACATACAAGGTTATTGCTACTCTCCTGCAAAATTTTTGAGTCTCCATAGGAGGTTTTCTTTTGTTAGGTTAAAATGTGATTATTTTTTTCAAGTGTGCAGAAATCTGAAAACACAATTGCTTGCTGTGCTAAATGTATTCTTATTTGAGGAAAAATGTTGAGCACTTAAGACAACTTCTTGTAGAGGTACTGTATATTTTAGAAGCAGATTCATTTAGATGCCTCACCCCAGCACACAGTCCATCCTGCAGCAGCCACTGTGAATGGCATCGTGTGCTGCTAGCATAAGAGCAGCACCAGGCTACTGATGTTTGCGGTTGCCAGTAATGAACAGCTAAGTTTTGAATTCCTAAAGCTCACTGTCCATTTCTCTATTGCACCAAAATACTGCAGTGCAAAGTCATTCTGTGTTATTGACATGGTGTTGAAGGCTGCTGCCACAGCCTTGGCTTACATTTATCTTCAAAGCACAAGGTTGCTGATGTGATGCCAGCAAATCATCTTTCGACACTGCAAATGGAAGTTCCGTGGGCTTATGCCTGGAAAATACACCAGATATGGTACCATTAACATCAAGGAAATTTCTCATTGGCCTCCTCCCTAGAAGACCTTGTAGTGCATACCCTAGCTAAACCTCTGTATCCTTGACCGCAGTGATTTACACCCACCTTCCTCTGGAGTATTTAAGTCTCCCCAAAAATGTTCATCTTGTTAATACCAATGTAAGCCTGAATTATAATTTATTTGAGTTGTAGAAATAATTCATTTAGACCCTGATGTGATTTGTCTATCAAGCCATGAAATCTGATTTTTTTTCGGCACCATGTCCAACTGATTGAATGTGTTTTCTGTCTTTGTGATTTACACTGTACCTAATTGTTGCATGAACAGGTTAGCTTCTCAGAAATAACTAACAGGTGTACAATTATGTGCACTCAAATTACTCCCATCCGGATGATTTCACACTCCATATCCAAATGCAGCAGATTATTTTTCTTCTTTGGCAAGTGGTTGAAAACTAACTCAAGGTGGAATGTGCCCTGCTGGAAATCAAACTGTAAGCATGAAACTTCACCATGGTATTAAGAAAATGTTTGCTACAAGTCATAAAATAACATAGAAAGTTGTCATTCAGGTGACTTAATTATTTGTATCCCATTAAGTATTTTTTAAAGACAGATAACCATCTATATAATTATGGGGAAGGCATAAGGTGGGAAAATCATATCAGCCATGACATTCCTGACAGTGTTCTATATGCTTTAGCTAGACATATAGTGCATGAAATGCTACTGGTGTGACCCTCATAGAATCAAGGATAAGAGACAATAGTTTTGTTCGTATTTACAGTTTAAAAAAAAATATTTTATATAATATTTTAGTTTTGTAGTTGTTCTCCACTTGCTGTTTCTATTATGCAAAATCTATATGTTATACATGAAAGTTGGAGATTTCCATTTACTTTTGCATTTAAAAAAAATGTAAACTCAACTCCCTAAATTGAAGCTACTCTTTGATTTTCCAAGTAGAACCCTCTTGAAGTCCTTCTGCTGGCAGCTTGACTGTTCAAAGCTGTAGGACAGGCTGCCAAGCATTTGAGAACCACATAATAGAGACAGTTTAACTTCTGAAGTAAGGTGATTGTGCGAAGATGAGGCCTGCAGTGACTGGAAAAGTAATTATTTTGGAGGAATGTTTTAGTTATACTTTTTTCTGGCTGTGACATATCTTCATCTGTCAGTTTTCCCTTTAACTCCAGCTATTGCTATACCTTATGCATTGTCTTAAGACAAAGACTTTCATGTACTTTGTCCTATCATTGAAGAAGATTTTGTCTTGTGGAAAATCCATTTACTCTGTGTTGTCCTACTGGAGGTGTATATCATGGATTCTGAGCATGGAGCTCTCCCTTATTTCAGTTGTGTCATTGATATTTCTTCTGCTGGAGAGCAATGTCCAAAAATTCAGGACTCTGCTACCATTGGTACATACTAGTATGAGAAATGCAAAGTTGATTGTAAGAAAAATATACCCACCAGTATAAATTCAGAATAAATTATTATTTATGTTATTAATATTTTTTAATTAAACAATTTCCCAAGTTACTTTAACTCAGAGAATGAAGCTGTCAGAGGCACATAAAGTTAATTAAGAAAAGTTAAGAACCTACAGGAGGTACATACAACCAGTTCTTCAGTTTGTCCACAGTGAAATCATAATCAGCATTTATTACATACTGACTTTACTGTGAGACGGACAATAGCAAGAGCAAAGCAGAAAAAAAAAAGAAAAAATAATGAAGACAAGGAGACTGAGGGCAGAGACCTCTTTCCAGAAGTAAAAATTTGTAGCATTTTTTATAAAGCCCACAGTTCATGTACATATTGAACTCATAACTTCTACACACTTGGCTCTTCTGGGCTCCATAAAGATCAAAGAGCATCCAAAATACTGCGAGACCTTCAAGAACAAGCTGAAAATGCATGGCTGTCCTCCAGAGGTCTTTCCCTAGTTTTGTTCAGCAATAATTGGTATTAATAGGTATTACAAGAAGGCAAAGTTCATGCTGTGTTTCTTCAGTATTTTGCATCGTGTCCAGAAAAGGCTTTTGGAACAAAATGCTCTCATGTTTCCTCGAATTAACTTCCCCATCTGAGTTATATACATCTCCTTTAGAGGGGGAAAAAACTTCAAACTGCTGAGCTACCTTAACTCCGCCTGAGGCGGTGTGGTCTGGGGTGTGCTCCACATTGGGCAGGTTTAGGCTACTGGGCTCTGCCAGGTGGGTGACAAGATTGCCAAGATGAGCAGGTGGGATGGATGCATCCATGAAGCCACACCTGAAAAGACACTTTACAAGACAGCTGTATAGTTACAACAGGAAAACAACCTAGTATTTCTTTAAGGTGAGGAATCTGGTAATCTACTACTGTTTCCATGCAACTCCTTTATTTCAAGACAGTTGGAGGCTTTTCTCTGCACCAACAGACACACCTTTTTACCTTGCTTCCCTCAGTTGTGTCAGATGCAATTCAAAGCTGAATGTGCAGTCTGTGACAGCCTGGCTATCAAGGCAATGGAGGGGTTGGTTGTCCTGGATGTTACACTGGTATTCTCTACAGCTGTTGCGTGAAGTGAAGGGTAAATTTTGTAAGAGATTAATCCATTTGCATTCTAGTCAGTCTTCAGAGGTTGGAGGGGTTAGGGGTGTCTGGGTTTATCTCTTGATATGCCAATTATTGCTGTGACTATAGATCCAACACCAGATACACAAATAACCTGTTTGATGTAGGACCAGCTGCATTCGTAAGATGCAGTTGGATGTATGAACAGTATCATTTATTTATACTTGCAACACATACAGATTCTTTATGATTGCCAGTGATAAATGGACTGAGCTGCAGGAGTGATATATAGCTCTAAAATACAACTGTAATCACAAACATAATCTCCCAGGAAAAAACAGTTGGTGTAGTTAAGGCCAGAAATCTTACTAAAAGGCATCCTTTCTGGAGTGGTGGATGAGGAGGACAAACCCATCAATCTGACCCTATAGTTTGGTGCTGAATTTTTGTCCCACAAAACAGGTCCAAAATAGGGATAACATTTATAGCTCTGTTTTCTACTCTTGTGCAAAGTGTAGGGGTGGGACTGTAGTCAAATCCTTGTTAAGTGGTCCTTCCAGTTGCACAAACATTCCTTGGTGTCTTCTGACAGACACTGTTAACTACTGCCATAAGCAGAGAGTGGGAAGGCCAGGACCACATCTGGCCCCACTACACATTCCTCCACAATGCTGTGACAACACAGACCACTGGATCTCCACCCAGCCTCGGTGTCTGCTCTAGACACTAGATGTTTATCAACAGTGATGAACTTTGCTATTTTCATTAGTTTTATGTTTCCTGCTTCAAACAGCAACCAATTTCAGGCAAGGCCATATGTCTGAAGCAAGCAGTTTTAAGTAACTCTTAGCTGGTCATAAAGGGACAAGTGATTTTTCATCTTTCAAAGACAATAATGTAGGGAACTGTAACTTTTAAATGTACTTTGTGAAACACATTTGGAATAAATTATGTTATACCAGGACCTGCATTACACACTGCTGGCCAACAGAGCCTCCAGTACTGTGGGAAGGACATCTCTGCCAGACATATTGGCAACCTAGAGTACCAAGAGTTGAAGAGACTAAAAAATATCCACTGTAGAGGCCTGGAACGAAGAATATCACCACACGTGAGTGTAGACAGAACTGTGGAGGGCAAGTAAAAAAGTTTGTGCTGCTGATTGTCCTGCAAGTACTTACAAGCAAAAAAAGACAACATCTCATGGAAGTTTTCTTTCTGACAATAGCCAGCCCTAAGGAACTTCATGTTTAAATGATTTCAGGTCCCCTGGACAAAGGGTGAAAAATATTATATGGTAATATACACATTTGGAGAGAGATACATTACACAGGAAAATTAATCTGTTTTCAGACAAGGATTTCAGAAAGGAATGAAAAGATAAATTATCTATGGTAAATCTGACTAAATTGCTGAAAAGCCAGCCCTCATTTTGGAGAGCTCTTGACAAGAGAACTGTAGAGTGACATGGGTGTAGGGTAAAATAATCATGAACAAATTAATCCAATGCCTTTAACTGACCACTGACAAAGTAAAAGCATGGGGAAAGCTGCTCAGGCTGGACTGCAGGTTTATGAAGGTAGGCAGTTTAAAAAGTCCTCAGAAAGCATCCCTAGGGCTACAGTCATACTAGCAATCTCTACCAACAACCAACAGTAGGAGAAAGGTGCACAAATTTCAGTGGATTGCAGCTCTTTGTAAGAGGTCACTAACACTAGACATTGATCAATACAACTCAGCAATGGCCAAATGCAATTCTCCTTGATGCAGAAGGATGGTTTCTTGATCCGTTGAAAAGTTATTTTCTGTCAGTGTGGAAGAACACCATTCTCCATAGAGAATTCCTTACTGGAGAAACAGGAAATGTTGCACAGAGAAAGAATGAACTGTAAGCCTGAAGTAGGATGAGTCATCTATTAACTTAAACTAGTGCACTTTTAGGCAAGCCTATATGCACTAGAAAAACTGATACATTACAGAATCAGACACGTTACAGACACTATAAGATAAACGAGAAACTATAGACTCTACAATGATGTGTTTGTCATTTGTGGTATGTATGAACTGGATATACCTGTTAACAACTACTGAGATGTTAACATTTGTTATAGTACATGAACAAAGTACCCACAGATATATTTACAAGTTGTTAATTCATGAAATCTCTGTGGAGGAGAAGGGGACCTTAAACCTGGGCGGAAGCCTACACAGCTCTCAATGGGGTATAGATCTGTGCTGCAGACATCCAGCTGTCATATGATTTACTGTCTTAGAAGATTTATTACTTTTTTATAGAGAAACAACAAGAAGTGAGACATGTGCATCATCTTGCTGTAGCCCCAGTAGTTACACTAGAAGAACCAGAGGAGACTCTAGATTTACACTTTTTTTCAGTCAGGCACATATCCACCAATGCTTTATCAAACACTATATAGGTAGCCTTCAGTATGCAAAGGGTTTTCATGATAAAGTGAGATGATATGAAAGGTCTACAGAAATTATGCTTTGGGCTGATAGGGAAAGAAATGTTAAATAAGGTCAAGTGGAGACCTGTATCTTGTCTGCAGAAAGAGATCATGTTGGTGAACTGAGATGGAAACTTGGCATCATAAGGTCAGACAATGGGAATGTGGTCATTAGTAAGCTGCATCACATTCGAAGGGGCCACCATTATATGGCAAAGAAGTATCAGATACCAGAGCATGAGGGAAGCTATCAGCTAATGCTTGTCACAAGAGGTAATTAAAAAAAAAAAAAAATTAAAAAAAAAATGCAAACAAGGAAAAGGCCTAAAGCTGTGGAAAAAGCAGCATGAGTTACCCTTTAATTAGGAGTGTTTCTAAATACTGTTCTGTCATGGCTAGATTGTTTTCAGGACTCCATACAGCTTTGGTTACAGCTCACCCAAATCTGCCCACAAGAGGTAATAGTCTGCAAGACAGATCACATGATTATTTCAGTGAGCAAATTTTGAGCCATCTGACACAATCCCACTGGACCTGGATCAAGGAGCAATACTATGCTGCAGATAAGTATGCAGGGCCGAGATGGGTGAGGTTAGTTATTTGTTTTTCTCCTTGGAGTGAACCTTCCCGACCAGCAGCTGCTAATGGCAGTTTTGTGGTAGCAGCAAAGAACAGGGCTGCAGTGGGGCTGGCCAAGCACTAATAGGGCTGTTTCCTCAGAGATTGTGCTGGAGGATCTTGCAGAGGAAGACTGTGTTTCCTGGATCTCTTGCTTGAACAGCTTCTTCTTCCAAATCCACAAATTGCAAATCCTGCTTCATTAAGGGGTTACTGAGGTAAAGTAGTGACCACAAGATACCCATGATACTTTGGAGTAGGATTCATATTGCTGCAACTTTTCCATGGTTGAGTGAGCCTTTCAGACCAGGTGTATTTATCAAAATCACTCTTTCAAAATAAATTCTGGTATAGCCTTTCAACTTATTCTAAATTTAAAAAAATAAAAAAAATAAAAAAAAATAGCTCCAAAGAAAGCATTGGTTATTTTTTGGGGGGGGCAAAAAATGGTATGAAAAATGTCCTGGTTTCAGAAGAATAGGAGGCTTATGAGTAACACAGTCAGTAAAATATCCTGTCACAAGTGAGAAAGCAGATATATTAATACATCCAAGGAACTGGAAACAAGCTGAGTAGAGCTTGGCAATCAGTACCATCACTCATATTTGAATTCCTCACCTCCTAAGTAGCTCAGCTCTTGTACTCTATTTTGAACTTCAAGACTTCTTTCACCACTGGCTTGCTGACTAACCTCGCTCAGGAGTAAACAGAAGATTTCCATAAGAAGGATGTTTTGTGTTTATCAAAGAATGTAAGGTCAACAAGAAGTGTATAAACACATGATATCCAGGAAGGAGGACTATGAAGGTTGATGAATGGAAATCACCAAATGGTGGTTTACAGAGAGGAAGTCCTTGTTAACAGCAATCACAATGAGGACTTACAAAGTCAGCGCTGCCTCACTCGGCCCAGAAAATGGCACAGTCACGGCTTCAGAACTGAAGAAACAGAAGTGCAGGAACCTGTGGTACAGCCTTAATTCTACAACCTTCTGTGTTATGAAAGCAGTGAGACTTGGAAATGAAAGCTGAAAATACACCCAAGCCTACTGTAAGGACCTGGGACACCCACCATTTACTAAATATGATTGAACATATAAGTTCCTGGTGAGATGGATCTTCAACCAAGGGTTCTGAGCTCATTTTTATTGCCTCCAGGCTGAGAATGCTAAGTACAAAGACACATGAATCTATGCAGACCTGGGTTTCAAGGAGAACTTCTTGATGGATTGCTGACCATTTATTGGAAGGCTTGTATCTATTCATGTTCACTTTAGGAAGAGATTACACTAGCCTGTCTCATCTCTAGGCATAACGCTTCAGAAGCACAATATGAACACTGTGTGGTACTAGGTACAGGCACTAATTCATGGAATATATTCATGCTAGTTACAGGCAGGAAGTCTGTGGGATACAGGAGTCTGTTGATTTGCTGTAGCTCACAAGTGCTGCTTTCTTCTTCCAGCATGGATGTAGCCCTATTTCTTAGTCTGTCTTGGTAAAATGAGGATACAGCTTACCTGTAACATGTGGGAGTAATAAACCTCGACTAAATGATGCTTACAGAGTACTGCACGTTCCTTGAAAGGAACGTGTTGCACAAACACAAAATATTTCACTAAAACTTTATGTAAAGGTTGCATTTATAAATGGTGTACAAGTAGGTAACAAATGATTAACAGATGTTATAGCCGTGTTACAGAGATTAATGTATTCTAGATGGTTATAAACTATCTATTGAGTTGTTGGACTCTTTAATGATTTAGAGGACTAAATAAGCCATGGATTAAAGTATCAATCATATGTTAAATTCATTTATAAATGCACCCTTATTAAAAAAGGTGAATATACTTTCCATGATATTTCATTCATGGGAAAAATGTAATGGTGGATCAAGCCTATCACTTCACTGTTGCAAGTAAGATGGGAGTAAGCAGTACTCTTTTCTGTAAGAAGCTTCATTTTGTTTATGTAAAAGAATTCTTGTTATGAAAATTAAACATTTTTTAAACCCTCTTCTCTTACTGTGAGAAAGAGTAAACTCTATGCCTGTGGATTAGAATTTTTGCAGTCTTTTCTCACATAGCTACTAAAGAGAGGTTGTTATATCATTCTTCTTAAAACTTGATACAGAGCAAAAATAAAGTATGTATAAGAGTAGAAAAAACAAAACCTTAAATTATTCAGCTCTTCCCAGGGATGTTACATTAATGAAGCTAATAAATAATGTCGTAGAAAAAGCAGCCTTTGTATCCAATTTTTACATATAATGTCAGTCATTGTCAGCAATGCTGCTCCAGTTCAGCAATTGTTACTAAACTCTTCCAAGTTTTTACAGCTTTTAAGTAGTCCTATGAGAATTATTACTTCAGCTCTCTAAGCTATTCAACTCTTAGATTTTTGTTCTCATCCACTCTTCCTTATAATTTTCATAATTTTGGGGGTTTTTTTCAGAAGCACTGCTGGGTGAAACCGATCCTTTATGTTAGTAATCATTGCTACCATAATCACCCCACAGGGATACACCCAGCCTGTGGTTTAAATCAAATTGTTTACCCACTAGTCTGGTCTTACACATTCTTGAAAGGTACTCCCTAGTACCCTTTCTGGCATGAGAACATATATAGAATCCTTGGGCTCCACTGTGAGCCACCAAGTCTTCAACTATAGAAAGAAAATTATTCCTGCTGCTTCTGTTTTGGGAGTAAAGTAATGGAAGTTTAAGACAGAAATGAAGGTTACCATGAGCACAGCCTGTGTAAAACAGTCCACAGTAACCAACAGCTATTCACACAGTATTATCAAAAACATCACCTGTTCTCCTACATATGGTGTGTCAGACAGCACTAAATGACAACAACTGGTAAATAATAACTTGTATATAGTCTGTAGTAAATCAGTTTAAGTAGTGTCATTGGTTTTCTCTTCAATTTAAATTCATAAGCTGTTACCCTTTGTGTAGTAAACTCCAGTGCAGAGTTGTAAGGGAAACCTTACTATCAGGTCTTCTGCAGTAAGCAAACAGAGAGACTTGTAGACTATCCTGTTTAAGCCACAATTGCAGCATGGGACAGACCTTCTGAGAAGGACTGGCATGTGCAGCCCTGCTTGGGATCACAGTAAGTACGGAATTAAAAGCTTGGGATTTTTTTTTTAAATCTTTATTTTCCAACAACATGAGATCGTGTGTTCTTTGCAAACTTAATTCACAAGTTTTCTGCTATGAGCCTGTTGTTTACCTCCCTTTACCTCCCTTTACATATGTGTTTTCTTTCATGCTTTTATTAATCAAAGTCTCCCCCCCTTCCCTGTCCCATGCCTTGTGTTTCAGAAGTAACAAAAGAAACTGTATCAAATCAATAAATTCCTGGCTGAGAGGCCAGCTCCATCTAAGCCCTTAGACCCACTGGGCATTGGCTTGCTGAGTGTAACCTGAAATCTTAAAACACTTTCTAGATGAACATTAAGGTACAAATGAGAGCTGGTTTGTCTCTCAAGTCAACACTTAAAAAGGAAAAAGCTGATGATGTTTTCATTGAGGTGGAAAGAGTGACAGACGACCTCTTGACAGAGGATTACCAGGAGAGAGAAAACAGAGCTAAAGTTCTGTTTTCACTTTCCAACTGCACAGTGAAGGAGGGAGGTCAGGGGGGTGGGAAGGAGGTTGAGAGTGGGTAACTGCATTTTTCCGTGTGTTTTTTTTTCTGGGCTCGGTTACACATATATCACCATGGCTAAATTAAAAGCCCTGTATTCTGCTGATGGATGGGCAGTAGGTTTTACATGGAACCACAGGAACTCTCAGGATAACATAGGCAATACCTGCTCCAAAGGGAAATTGACAGTATAAGCTGACTGTTAAATTTCCCTTCTTGTAACAGACTGGGGTTCAATCCATGCAAGCCTTTCCTGTACTCTTTCTTTTTTCTTGTACGTCTTTCCACACCAAAATGTTTCAGATGTCTGTTAGGGCTAGTCTTCAAAAAAGTACTTATAGACAGAGGAGAAAAATTCACGCTAAACTCACCTGCAAAATCTAGAAATGGAAAAAAACCCAACCAAACAAACAAAAACTTGCACAACATGAGGGTGCGTGTGAGTGCTCTGCCAGCAGTACTTCTGCCAGCAGGGGTAGCTACTCCAACCATGATTATTTCTTCCCCGAGCAAAAGGAGCAACGACAGTAAACATGGATGCTTGCCCAGTCAATACATTCATTTGAAAGGGAAAAAAAATACTTTTACTTTCAGCAAATCAAGCTATTTTTTTAGATACTTTCAGTTTAGACTTCCACACAATTCCTGCCATCCCCTGAAAAAAACAACAGCAAAATAGAACTACTCATGTCTGACAAATCTTAAACAAGTTTATCTCTGCAATTTCACAACAGCAAGAAATAAACAAGGTTAAAGATTACTGAAGAAATTACACATATAGTGAATGTGAACTCAGGTGGAATAGTTAGTATGGTAAAAATGTATTTTATTTTTAAGGGGAAAAAAACCAAAAACGTTAGAGACATTTCTACATCAAGTCAAGTCTGACACTAGACTGGAAGGTCATAGAACTCTATGGAAACCCTGCACTGTGTGGCATCAGAAGAGTTTGTATATGTTGCTGGTCTCCCACTAAAATGCAGACAAGAATTAGACCCTGAGGTAAATATGTAGTAAAATATAGGAATATCAGAATAGGCCTCTACCTATATCAAAGCAGCAATATAGGACAGGCAGAACAAGGAAACTTGAAAGAAGTCAGGTCCACAGTGTGATGTGGACAGCAGGACAATAGAGACCATTCATGAGGATGGGACAGATCTGGAGAGCTATTGCAAATGGATCTTGAAACGAAGCTCCAAATACTAGTTAAAGAAGCTACAGATACAAGTTAGCAAAGGAGGTTTTTCTTTGGATTGGTTTGAAGGTTTTTCACTCTTGCTGTTGGGTAACTGAAGCAGTGTTCTCTGTGATCATTTAAATTCCAGCATTGGTGAAGTTAACTGATTTGTCCATTAATTCAAAATGCTGCTAAATGATTATATGAAGCTAAATTACTGGCAGTACATCAAAGATTCTGTAATTTTTTAAATGTAAAAGTGCAATCAGCTGTTTGCAGAGAAGACAGAAAAGAAACAAAAGCTTAAAGTTCCATAAAAGAAAGAGTAAGAAGAGAGAACAGCTTACATTAGTGACTGGATGGGCATCCTGGGTTAACTAAGAGCAAAATAAGTTTGGACTTCCAGGTAACTCAAGGTCAGCACTGTTCCAGTTGGAAGGTGCATCATCTGAGGCTGCTTTACATCTCTGAGGTAGGTATTTGCCATGGACAGTATGTTTTCCTGAAGCAACTTGGTAGCAGTACATGTGTTTATGGCCATGAGAATTTTGAGACATCTTTTCTTCCTGTTAAGGAGAAATATGAGTGGGGAAAATACATACATCAAAGTCTGGGAGACAAAATAATTCATTTTAAAATATGATACATGCACTCTACATTAATCTCTCCCAGGAAGCACCTCCAGGGGCACAGTAGAGATTATTTTGCCTATGCAAACCACTTGTGAGATGTTCTTTCCCACTGCCTGATCTGCCCACTTTCATCATCATAATGTCTCATCATGGTATGAAATGTACGGTGAAGAAGAGCAATGGAGCTCTTTATCAGCTCTCCTAGTATTAGGGCCAGTCTTTCTTTGTATCTGTTTCCCAGCACAAACATTAATTAAGTTACTCCTTTGATGATTTTTATTATAGACAACACAAGGTAGATAAAAGCCTTCCATAGCTCTCTTCTTTATATCTATTATCTGCTTCATACCTGCACCTTCAGGCCTAAATCAGATAATGCACCATGGCTGGAGACAACCTATACCGTTGTTTCTCTTTGGTCCACACTCTTCATATCCCATAGTTACTGAACTTAGATCCCAGGTCCTGAATGTATTTTCTGATTTTTTTTTTTCAAGAGAACAAAGAGTCAATATGACAATTTCAGAGTACTATTACTCAAAAATGAAGAAGGCAAAGGAAACCTACAAGGAATATAAGCAGAGCTATTTTGTATCCACAGTGAAGTGTCTGTTAAAAGCCCTGAAGTCTAAAGTTAAATGAAATTATGGTGATACTGGAATATCTCCTTGCTTCCAGCAGAAGCACTATGAGGATCTTGCATCCTCAATGGTTAGTGTTGTCCTCGTTTGCAGGTGCATGAGGAGGAAGCAGCTGTTACGAGCCTTATATTTGCATCTGTTATCTTACGAGGCCCCATACACAAAAGTACTAGGGGAAAGGCAAATACATACATGCAGATATGTGTTTGCTAAATATTCAGGAGGAGGAGAAATGGAAATTGTTCAGTGATGGAAATGGTATGAAATGCAGCTGCACAATGTCTGTATTTGTTTCGGAAGTGACAACTGGCCAGAGGAAATTCTTCTTCAGATGTCCAATTTAGGGACCCTTCTTTCTTTTGCTTCCCTTGCTGTGCTCTCTCTTTATTTTGTGATGTGTCACAGTTTTCCTTCACATACATTAAGTAGTGTGCAAGAGTCCACCTCAGCATAATAGAAATATTTGCCCTTGTACTGGGAATGATCTTGCAGAAAACTTTGAACACAGAACCCACTTCTTAAGACATCTAATTACATATTGTTTAATAATGATGAAAAACATTTTTTTCTAACTGCAAGGAAAAGCAGGTGGCTGGATCTCTAGGCAGCAGACAGCAAATGCAGGCTGTGTTGAGATCAGCAGAAGAGATTCACTTGATTTCCTACCAATGCTTCCCTTCATCAGCTGCTGAAAGACCTACACAATACTTACTCTGACAAGGAAACCATGATAACATTGGGTGGGATCAGGCCAGAACTACAAAAGCAGAACAATAGTGCTGTGATTCATCTGCTCCACTTCCAAAGATTTGCTCAGCCTCAAAACTGTGTGGCTGTCCACAGTGCCACTGCTGTCCAAATCCTTTCCCAGCCTGGAAAGTGGCAAAGATAGGAAGCCAGAGGAAACTGTTGTCCCATAAAGTGAGTATATTTCTCTCAGATCACATCACGCTTTATACTACAATATAAGAATACTTGTATTATGACAGGAAAATAGTCAATTTAGCCATGTTTTCTACCTCATGGGGACAAGCACTGGAGGCTTAGGTAAGATTAAAAAGTTAAAACCACGGTCACACAGTGATAACATTCAGCGTGATCTTTCAGGATACAGATATCTGCAGTGTACAGGCTTCAGAGACAGAAGTAACATCTTCATGCCAGGTAATCCCTGATAAATCTTCTTCTATTATCTTCTCTAACTCATTTTAAACAGGCATGCATATGGCACACAAGGATACACATGTACTTTTCTCTAGATAGAGGAGTTTGGTGCATTTGCCATTGGAAGAGATTAAAATTTGTTCTAGTCTGACTCAGTTTCATGAGCACTGGCGAAAATATCAATCCCCACAAAAATAGGTATAAAATGAAAATTTCATATTTCCACATTACTCAATATGCAAATATTTGGTAAGCTGTTATTGTTATATAGTAATATTTAAATAAATAACTTAGAATTAACAGATGTCCTAAGTACTTTTACGTACACCTATCTCAGATATTGCCATCTGAACTACTTATGATTTTCAACTACTTTTGATTTTTTTTTAATTATATTTTATTTTTTATGTTATGTATTTCAAAGCAATACAGAAAAAAAAAAAAGGCTGGTTTGGGTTTTTTTTAAAGAAGAATTCATAAACAAATCTTTGTACCTTTAGGACAAACATGTATTATATTGTAAATATTTATTATAAGATACTT
>JANHGL010025532.1:127330-142781 GCA_024611195.1 Ceyx melanurus
CCAAACTGGGAGGAGTGGCTGACACAGCAGCAGGCTGTGCTGCTATCCAGAGAGACCTGGACAGACTGGAGAGCTGGACAGTGAGAAATTGAATGCAATTTACCAAGAGCACGTGTTAGGTGCTGCATCTGAGGCACAACAACTCCATGTATCAGTACAGGCTGGGGGCTTATCTGTTGGAGAGGAGCTCTGAGGAAAGGGACCTAGGGGTCCTGGTCGACAAGAGGATGACCATAGCCAACAATGTGCCCTTGCAATCAGGAAGGTCAATGGCATCCTGGGATTCTTTAGGAGAAGTGTGGCCAGCAGGTCAAGGGAGGATCTACTCCCCCTCTACTCTGCATTGGTGAGGCCCCACCTGGAATACTGTGTCCAGTTTTGGGCACCTCTGTTCAAGGACAAAGAGCTACTGGAGAGAGTCCAAGGCAGGGCCACCAAGATGATGGAGTGGAGCATCTCCCTTATGAGGAGAGGATGAAGGAGCTAGGGCTCTTTAGCCTGGAGAGGAGACTGAGGGGGGACCTCATCAATGTCTTTCAATATGTTAAGGGTCAGTGTAGAGAGGATGGAGCCAGACTCTTCTCAAGGACATCCAATGATAGGACAAGAGGCAATGGGAGTAAGTTGGAGCACAAGAGGTTTAGGGTAAACACAAGGAAAAACTTTTTCATAGTGAGGGTGACACAATTCTGGAACAGGCTCCCCAGGGAACCTGTTGTGGATTCTCCTTCTCTGGAGACACTTAAGACTTGCCTGGATCTGTTCCTGTGTCACTTGGTCTAGGTGATCCTGCTCAGGCAGGGGGTTTGACTAGATGATCTTCTAGGTCCCCTCCAACCCCTAACATTCTGTGATTCTGTTATTCTGTAATTATGTGATTCTGTGAACCATAACCACTGTGGAAGCTTTACCCTTCACTCCTACAGGCCATATTAAATCCTGAAACTCACTCCTATTGCAGATTGACCAGCATGTTCATGGTATGTAAATTTTATTACCTCTCTGTGAAACAGAATTTAATCTCCTAACTTTGGTTTAGAGTTCAAAATCACTTCATTTGTATTCTTACAAACAAAGTAGCTGCTTGGACAAGTCTTCGCCTATTGAGAAATGAGAAATGTGTGCTACACAATTTGTGCCTTTGACTTTATACTATCCCAGAGACTGTAGCTGCTCACATCTAGAATGTTAAATTAGGCCCAGAAGTTCCTCGTGAGGAAAAGTTTCCTCTTGAGTGAAAAATGGAAAACAGAGGTTTCTGCCATAGCAAGTATCTTTTGTCTCCCTTTTTCCTTCCCTTCCCCTTCCTTTTTCTCTTCCCTTTCCCTCTAGTCCTAAGTATGCAAATATTTAGGGAGATAATGTTTTAAAAATGCATTCTACATTTGCCATATGCTATTGAAAGAACTGAAATTGAAATGGCATGGCATGTGTGTGTGAAGTTAATTAAATTGTTAGTAAATAGCTACTAATGTTTGCATTATAGTTGTTTAAACTCAGTATGTTACCTCTCTTTTGTATTTCCTGCATCTGTTTGAATTTTTGGTTCAATTGTAAATGTATACAACACTCTAGGATAAGGCAGCTTGTTCATCTTTAACAGGGAAAAAATAAGATAGTTGGTATTTTGGAGTGTCATTTTGTTCTTATTAGCATAAAATAAAAACTGCTTTGCTGTATAGAATATTCAGGTCTTGTTGGTGCTATAGTAAGGATTCTGCATATGGGATTTTGCACTTGAATGTGGTCCATTTCACCATCAGCAATCAGGGACTGCATTTTTGTCAGATTTGGGTGTGGGAGGGAAGCTGAGGAAGGTCTTGGAGGGTGGTGTGTAATCAGTCCCATGCATGCATCTCCCAAGGAACTTCCTGTAGGTTTCCTGCAGCTGCTATTTCAAGGTATAGTAAGACCCATTATCCACACTTCCACTAGTGTGCGATATATGGATTTGGACCAAATGACTACTGATTACACTAATTTTGGGATATTCAGCTCAAGATACTTTATAATGACCTGAGTGCTTATCTTCAAAAATTTGTCTTCTGGGTGCATTTCAGACTGAGTAAGCAAAAAATACAAGCCACTTCAGAATCACTGCAAAAATTCTGGTCAGAGACTTCCAAATGGTAACTGTTCATTCTCATCTGTAATTTTCCCTTGAAAGCAGACATGAGAAATTTAAGTTTGTGCTACTTAAAAGCAGTGTGATAGGAGGATTTTTTTTGTGTGTGTTTAGAAGCCATGTGAGCTTTTACACCTGCATGTAAAACAACAAAATTTTTTTTGTTGCTACTATGAACCATATAGCCACTTCTATTAAAAGCTGAATGCAAATATCTATCTTTAGTGTGCCATAGATTAGTCATATTTGTTTTCCAAGGAAGATTATAAATACTGGTTAGAGGGGAAACAGAGAGTATTCTGCAAATGAGCCCAGATGGAAAACTAACAGATGGCATAGTACTGTATTTTTTATGCTCAGCCCTACATTTAAATTAAAAATTTTCATAATTAAGATGAAGGCCTGTAACAACACTAGTTACTTTTCCTGTGGCAGCATCATATATCATGTTTCACAGGTATGAGCTGTAGACTTTATATAAAACAGTAGTAAAACATATATGCACATATTGCTTTTTACTTAGTTAGAACAAAGGGAGGCAATAAAATGTGATTCATGTAAATTAAAGAAAGGGGACAATAAAAACCTTTTAATACAAACAAAGTTCATATAATAAAGGTGTCTACCACCATCTGGCCTTTTCCCCCCATGAATTGAATGCCCCACCACCCCACTTGGAAGGGGAAGGAGAAGGATCACATTTGTTATGTGCCTTCAGACAAGAACCAGAAGGTTGGTAGGATTTTCCAGTTACATTACCTGAATGAAATGAGCTTTTGAATGTTAATAATTAGAAGAGCAGGTGAAGATGGCTGATAAACTGTGGCCCTACACACACATTATATTCTGAGTACTGAATCAAGTGCAGTGATTTACATACTAATATTTTCCTCCCATAAAGTTGCATGTATATGTACGTAGCTGTTACTGCCATAAACATATCTTGCTAGAGCAAGGTCAGTACCTCACACATGCTCTGACAGGTCAGGGGACAGAGCAGGCAGAGCAGGGGATTGTTCCTCAGAATACAACCCCAACTTGTGCTCCCCACCCCCCACAGAATTGATACAGCATGAGAGAGTATGCGACACCTGCACTCACACCCAACAGCCTCTCTACATCTTCAGTGTTCATTTCATGTCATCTCTGAGAGATGTGCTCTTTTTACAGCAGTCTATAAGTAGGCTTCACTGAAGCCAATTACAAGATACACTTTCTCTCGGGTCATCCAGGATTCAGGAAGAGTAAAATGGCTTCAAAGCATTTCTGTCTTCATGCTGCACTCCCCAAGGTGTTTTCCTCAGTTGTTCCAAGCCAACCATGCGGGCATAACCTTGTGGTACAAGGTGAAAACTGCACTCAAGTCTACCTGCCAGGCATTCTTGAATAGCAGCAGGGGTCAATAAAAATGACACTACCAGGAGATCTTAGGCTAAAAGTCAGCGACTCACTCAGCTTACAAAACAGTTCACAGTGGTGGAATATATATGCTTTTTTTATCACATCTTATTCTATTGGTCTCAAAGTCATAACATTTAAGTGCCTTACATTAAAGAGTGTGACTTAGAACTATCATCTGGCCAGCTCAGACTGTCCCCATGGAGGGAATTTGATGTAGAGCATGTATATTGTTTTGCTGAGGTAAATACTATTTCTTCACATGTTGCTCTGAGTACATTAAGAAAGGAAAATCTGAGGCTGCATACCTTGTGTTGGAGTAGAGCAGGGGATGCTTGTTCCCCGCCTGTGGGAGCAGCTCATCTCTCAGGCATAGGTAAGCTCTCAGGATGGCAGAGACAAACTTGCCCTTTTTTATAACAAAAATGGATTGAAAACTATGGGAAAAGACACCAAATCTCGTAATATACTATTCTTAATTAATCAATCCGTTAGCAGAGAGTTCTTAGATGTTCATGTTTCTATTTGTAAAACCAAGTAAGAGACTGCTTCCTTTCTAGAGAGTGCTGCTGTAATGCTGTCAGTCTCTTGACTGGTCTTTCAGAATTTTCTGTGCAGGTTTGACATTTCTGGAACTAAAGCTTTAAGAGATGCTCACTGGTTGAACTCTCCCTCCCTGCTTTTCCTTATGTGTGCATTGCTGATCAGGTGGCTGCAGAGACATCTGCTGGTTGTTATACATTCCAAGTGTCAACAAATTATAAGGAAGACAGAAAATTCCTTAAATCGTGTTTAGATTTGGCTGATTGATGCAAGGGAGGACTAAAGAATTGAACCAGTCTGTTTCTGTGATGAGATCTAGTAAGCTTTTTGAGTTTCAGGAAACCAAGTTTGAGCCATCATTCTGATTTTGGTGTTTGAGCTGTTGACATTAGCATAGTAGAGCTGGGTTCCTTTAGAAGTTTATGATGCCCATGATACCCTATGTGACACTTCCTAACATCCTATGTATGTCTCAAATAAGTTTTTGTCTTTACTTCTGCATTGCAAGTATAAATTATTAAAAGTAAAGAATATTCTTTATTTATTCTTTATTTACTGGGACACCCCAGTTCAGAAAAGATAGAGATTTGCTGGAGAGAGTCCAACGCAGGGCCACCAAAATGATTAAGGGAATGGAGCATCTCCCTCATGAGGAGAGGTTGAGAGAGCTGGGGCTCTTGAGCCTGGAGAAGAGTAGACTGAGGGGGGACCTCATTAATGTTTATAAGTATGTTAAGGGTGAGCGTAGAGAGGATGGAGCCAGACTTTTCTCAGTATCATTCAATGACAGGACGAGAGGCAATGGGTGCAAGTTGGAGCACAAGAGGTTTAAGGTCAACACAAGGAAGAACGTTTTCTCATTAAGGGTGACAGAGCTCTGGAATGGGCTGCCCAGGGAGGTTGTGGAGTCTCCATCTCTGGAGACATTTAAGACTCACCTGGATCTGTTCCTGGGTGACTCTGCTCAGGCAGGGGGGTTGGACTAGATGATCTTCTAGGTCCCTTCCAACCCCTAATATCTATGAATCTATGAAGACAGGAAGCTCTTTCTACCAAGAATGCAAGCCTGGATGTTGAGGGAGCCAGCAGCCCTTTATCCAGACCAGCTGCCTCCAGCCTTCTGTGAGAGACTAAATTCCCCTTCCCAGCTGGTGCTCCTCAGGATGCAGGGAAGGTAGCACCATTTTCTCCTGCTACACTGATTGCACACACACATACATGCACACAGAGTGTCAACACAGTCTGAAGGGGCAAAACTACCCAGTGTGTATTTATAGCATAAACTCCTAGTGTAAAGCAATACTACTTTGTTACTTCAGTTTAGATTTTTAAATCATATGGACAACAGTTCTGAGATGCTCAAAAACTGCCTCAGCTAAGATGGTAGAACTCCATACTTTACTTTTGGTCTCCCTATGTTACTGCCATGTCTTCTGTCATGATCTTCAAATTAGATCAGTTTATTTTCTTTTCTGAAGCTGTAGCACCAAGGATTTCCACAATGAATTTTAAGTCCAGTTCATTTGTTTTTTTGTTTGTTTTAACACAATGCATAAACTAGTGATAATAATATAATAATTCATATTTTGATTACTGTAATATCCACAGTCATGGATTTCTAATGTTTGTTTTCCATATTAATTCCCATTCGTAGACTTTTCTGAAAAATATACCTCTCCATCCAAAAAGCTGTATAAAGTTTTAGGCAGAAGGGCCCATTAGGAAAAAGGGCTGATCTTTTTCCCAGACAATGTAGATGATCACCTAGTAATACCAGCAGAATTTGGAGTATGTTTTGATGTATTTGTGAGGTAAGAAAGAATCAGACAGTAATGCTCTACTATTCTTTATTTTGTTGAATTTTGATGGAACATGGGAGATCACCATTTCATCTCTGTTCAGAACCTTTGCAGCAGAATACAAATTTGTATGACTCTTCTCCACATCTCTTGCCCATGTGACAAACATTGACCTGGGGACAGAATGTACTTTCCTACTTTAAGACAATGATACTTTAAATAGCAATGGAGAAGACGAGGCCTTAACCAAGTTCAAATGAGGGACAGCATGCAGTAGCCATATGGGAGAGAAGTAATGACACATGAATTACTTTTCTTGGGATTCTTGCCTTTTTGTTTTGATTTATTTGCATACCTATTTTGTCATAGCTGACTGGCTAAGTGGGTAGATATTGTCACAGCCATTTATATATTTACAGCTTAGTCACCACCATGAAGTGACTTAAGTGACTTAATAAGCTTTTACTTACTTTGAACAGAGTGACTGAGGCAGTAGTGTCTGTAAAGCAACAGAAAGAGTAAATTCATTCATTTCTTCAGCATCAGCTGTTTTTGAACCATTACCAATAGTTACCTCTTTAATTCAAATTTGAAATGTTAGAAGAGATACTCTGTAGTCTGTTTCAGCTATAAAATCATATTTCCCTTCTCATTCTGAGTGTCTGCAATTGTTCTCTCATAGTGCTTAACCTTTAAAGTCAGGAGGTCACTTGGAAGCTCTCCAGTCTGAAATGTGAACATCCATATTTAAAATACAGAAACTGTTTTAAAAGGTTGAAGGTATTTTTATTTGAAAGCTCAGTTTATAATGACTGTTGTCCATCAACCCAGAACTACTTTCTCACCAGGGATCTTTATTGTTTCTTTCTTATTACATGGTATAACAATTCTTTGGTACTCATTTCCTGAAGAAGATTACTTTTCAGTATCAAACTTCGCCAACAGATCTTTGGGCCAAAGTCTGCAAATCTGCATTGCAATGAAGCAGGGCAGCTTTCCAGGCATTGCTGACTGCAGAGAAAAATCTGATGGCTGTTCTACCATTTCTTTATCTGCACATTTACTGCTGATCATGAATGTATATACTCTGGGCTGTACTCATCCAAGAATTAGATTTTCTTGCAATGAAACACAAAACCAAGAGAAACTCGGCTGGTTTTGTGTTTCATTACAAAATCAAAACTCAGCCTGATTTTGTCAAAGTTTTGCTAAGATTCTTAAAGTCTTTGAAATAAACTGGATGCACTTATGACACAACTTGGCAGATTTATTGTCTCATATTGAAACAGGCATTTGATTTTAAAATATATATATAAACCATCAAGATGAACTAGAGTTAAGGTGGCATTTTTTAGCCGAACTATAGTGACTTAGAAACCCCATTATCAAAACAGACATAATCATTTGTGCGTATTTTGCCCCAGAGCCTGTCATTGAGCTCCAAGGCTAAAGAAAAAACAAAATTTGGCTTGATTGTATCATGCTGCTGTCACGTAGGTTTTTCAGACAAAGTGTTATCACCAACTGAAAATTTTTCTCTCTTGGCATTGAAAAGAATTCCTTCAGTTGTTAAAAAAAAAAAAAAAAAAAAAAAAAAAAGTCCACTTCCTTGAGATAGACATTAAAGACACATCCAGGTAAAAAACATTAAAATTGACAACTTTTTGGTAAAAAAAATAAATAAAATAAATCAGGATGTGAGCACACCAGAAAATGCAGTCACCTGGCACCATGTTTGCCCCATATCCCTTCACAACAAATGAAGTATTTCTTAACAGTGTTAACAGTGTTACAGAGAACTATATTAAATATACCTGAGACAGGGTTGAATATTCTGGTTCCTTCTGAACGTTCACAAAGGATGAAGAATATATATTTATGAATGCTGAACTTATTTAAAACAGACGCCAAGATTCCTTTGACATAAGGAATATTTACTTATTTATTAAAAACTTATCAGATCCAATGAGAGAATCATGATTGCAGTTCAGGATCTTTCCTGCCTTTTTTCTGTGGGTCATTCTAGCTGTGGTTTTCATCATCTAATATAACATCTAATTTTATTGCTAAGTATTAAAAGAGTTTTAATACAAGGTAGATACTGTTATTGTGAATGACACCTTGGATTTTCTGAATTTGACTTGTAGTGTGTATTTTTGTGTCATTGTGGAGAACTCAGTCTGATAATATAGTTGGCTTTTTTCCAAATCCACATCCTTACATTCATCCTAAATTAACCAATAGCCCAGTGGTTAGCATAATACATGCATGGGAAGGCAATTACTCTTGTTATACTCTTGTTTCTAGGTTGTACCATTCATCTTGGAGGGCCTTCATTAAAGATTCTTTCCTGAGCCTGAGAAAGTTTGTGACAAGTTTTATCAAAACCTTACAAATTTCAGTGGAAAGTCTCAGGACAAAGTCATAAGTTTATACCACGAGGTTTTAAACTTATTTTGCTGCAGAATTCCAAATCCCTTCTCATTTTTCCCCAATAAAATTACCTACAGAATCACTACTGTATTGCAACAAGAGACCCAGAGGCAAAGCAGAATTTTTACAGTCAAAGTTTATTGAAAAAATAATTTAGAATCTGGGTGTAGACATCAGTTGCAAAGCATTTGATTTAGGGTTAGGAGGCTTATCCATCTTTCACAATAGCTAGGTGAAAAAAGTTCACTCTGGTTTATCATGTAATTAACACAAATTTAATCTATTTTCCTCTTTGCTTGATTTTTTTTTTTATTTTATTGTGAAAAGGCAATACAAGAAATTAATAGGTCTTGCCATCTATATTGTTATTTGTGAGGTTTCATTTTTCAAAAACGTGATAAATTTTTGAAAATGTTTTTGAAAAAGTAGTCAAATCATAATTACTTCAGTCATCCATAAGTGGACAATTCTTTAATTCCTTGTTTATTTCTAGTGCAATTAAAAATGTAATTTTACTATTATTGTAATAAGCTTGACATTTTTCTTTTGCATCAAATTATAGCCAAAACTTCAAAGAAATCTTACATCTTTGTTGTAACTTGAAGGATTTTTGATTTGGAATTCCTGAGTCCCACTGGGAGACTCATGAATGGTCTGCATGAAACTCTTCTTGCATGTCTTTTGGAAGATCTGAGATATCATTTGTAGAAATGCATCATCTGACTAATATGCTAAAGAAACAAGTATTTTCCTGGAAAAAAAATAGTACATCCAATTCAATACTGGAGATTTCTTAAAAACCTTTCCATATCACCTGAAAAAAAAAAAAAGAAACAAAAAAAAGAAACAAAAAACCTTAAACAGACTAATATCTTAGTCAGTGAAGGTATGCATTTAACAGGTCACTGTTACGGAAATATCTCTTACCTTCTTGACTGGTTAGATCATACTACAAGGATTAATCTGCAATGTAACATTAAGCAAAAATAGTGTTTTGCATTTGTGGTGACCCTGCAATAAATCAAGCAAGACTTACATGAATAATAATGTGCATATCAACTTGATGTAGAAGAAACTAACATCAAATCAAGAAGGCTTGCCAAATGAAAGACATTGCACACATTTTGGCGTTCAGAGGAAGAACAAAGTTCCCTTTTGAAACACATGGGTTCTGGAAAGCTTATGGAAATAGCTTGGTTTTTCACATTTCAGATGATCTACCATGCAGACTGTAGATTTGAGTTCAAACCAATGGTCTCAGGAGAGATTTAGTTTCCATGAGAAATCAGAAATACCTATTTCTGACTTATTTGACAATTGAGGCTGCCCAACTGCTCAGTTCTTCTCCAGTACTTATTTTTTACTTTGGATAGAATATCACAAATATTTCCTAGCAAGGGAAATCATTGCTCTTCTGACTCCTCTTCTTTCCAGCATGATTTCTGTCAAGTGGGAGAAGTAAGACAGCAGTAAGCAAGTGTCCATTTTTGCTCAGTGTTTTCTACAAAGAAAAAATATATGTTCCTGTTTTTTATGAGTGTTGCAGCAAGTTCGTCTAACTCAGGTACTTCTGTGACTGGAAAGGTTAGGGTAACCTGCAAGGGAACTTTTCTTCTTGCAATGGCTCTGGAGTCCCCATCTGTTTATAAACATCTTATGTTGCTCAGCACTTTGGTGAGCGTATTGTGAGTGTGCTTCACCAACCTTGTCATGTAACCTCACAGCCCCTTGTTAACAGATGGTCTTCTAAATGTAGATATTCATGTGCCTGTCTTTCTTTAAGGCTACTAGTAAAAAGGAAAAAAAAAAAAATCTAAATATAAAGCAGATGTACAAGTGCACCCTGGGATGGATGTATTACAGAGACAAACCATCATCAGGGTCCTCAAGATCACGTTCTAGGGTTGTTTTATTATCACCTGGTCATGTGGTGTGCACCTGTGCTCTCATGGCTCTGCAACTGGCATCAACACAAGAGCTCACCAGACCCAGAAATAGCTTGGGCTGTTTAATATCTCTTTTGTGATTTTATTTTACTTTTTTTTTTCTGTGTTGAGTTTTATAGCTCCCAGGGCTTCTGTGTGCTCTTATTGCAGCAGGGGTAAGCTTAAAGCTTTATTTCTATTCAAATTGTATATACTTTAAATAAATTTAAAAAAAAGAAAAAGAAAAAGTAAGAGGAAATGTATAACTGTACTACCAAAGCAGAAAAGAGAAGAAACATCAAAATATCCATGAGGCTGACATTCACAGAGAGAGACCTGGTGTATTAAAAATGGAAATTTAGTTTTAGAAATGCCAACAAAGAACATACTGCTCCTTCAGCTGCAGGAAACCCCACTTGAGTGTCTCTATTCTGGGCTGCAGAGCCTCCAGAAAAATGAATGCTAGCCTCTGCAAACCTGCTCACCCTGGGCCACTGAGTACTCTGTCGATTCTGTATCCTAGGTGAGACAGAGTGGCACCTGGCTGTTGTCTTTGTGAGAGACTTGATCTAGTAGACAGGTTCAAAGCACTTCAAAGTTCACTGATAGTACAGGGATCAAGTCACACTTTATCAAGATGTATCTGTGGTGGTAGCTGCTGGCCCAAACTTCAGAGCAGATGCTTTGGACATAGGGTTTCTATGACAGCTGGTTCTTCTTGAGGGATCTGGAGGGTACAGGATCCCTGTGCCAGACCTCTTTCCTTGGGGAGCCCAGCTGCCCTGTAGAGAGGAAGGCAGGAGACTGTAGATGTGGGAGAGCAAGCCAGAGGTAACATGACAGGAATTAAAGGGCCAGGGATTCTGTACTCATTCCCCACAATGTTGTTGGGCTTCAATCCCAGGGGCTACACTGCTTGAAAAGCAGGACCAGCTTCATTGGCTTTATGTGGTTTGAATCCACATGAGTCTAGACTGAGATTATTTTTCCTTGGGACAGCTGAAATACCACATTCCTTATCATCCTCACCCAGATTCTGTGTGAATCCACCAAAACTGGTATATTTCCATGAGGTTTTGAAGTTAATAAAGCTTGAGAGTTATTACCATCTGATAATTGTTTGGTAACCTATTGAGACTGAAGTTCTCTCACCAGAGGAGAGCTCTCTGCAGCACAGCAAATGCTACCTGTTACGATTTAAACTATGATAGTTAATATTCCAAAATACAATAGCACAGTGTCAAGACTTTATCACATGGTGATCATGTGGACACACCTAACTTTCCTACTGTTTAGTCTGATGACTATCCAATGTCCATAGGATGAATATAGACTTTAAACTAGTTTCTAATAGTTGTGCTTGTTTTGTAATAATTGATTTTTAAACTTTTTTTTCTTTTTCTGTAACAAAAAGCTTAAATTCTGCTCTCTGTTCTTAATATCCTAACAGGGATATGCAGAAAACCACTTGGAAGTTACTACTGGCACTGTATTTTTTTTTATTTTTTTTTTTTTTAATACTGTGGCAAGGCCAAGTATGAGCCATCTTCCTTTAGTAAGAGTAATTGTGCACTAAATTACACTTCAGCTCAAAATATCTTTACAGTAGCAGTGAAGAGCCAAATCCAGCTTCATAAAGAGCTAGGACTTATTCATACAGAAATTAGGACGTGGGAGTGCTAATTTCTTATTGATTAAAACACAGGTGTGTGTGATTATAAGAAGGGGTCAAGAGTTATTGATCTTTCAAAACTAGATCATATTGTCTCCACTCACAGCAACTCTGGGGGATCTGGGTCTACAGGCTAACAGCTGTGTGCCCTATCAGTCAGACAGCTGCCCAAACCAGAATACAGGAAGTCTTATCTGGAAAAGATTGTGGATAGATGATTCAGTGCTTTCTTACATGATTGACCTCACATGCCTGTTACAGTAGCTGAAGAGGGGTTCAGTTCACTTCATTTTTTGATGGAAATAATCAGTAAAGAAGCAACTCTGACCTTCATTGAGGCAAGTTATTTAATCTAACACCAGTTGATAAGGCATTGTTGCATGCTGATGTACAATGGGTAATCCTGATACCTACTGTATCAGTCTTACATAAACAGCTAATATCTTCAGGTTTCCATTCTTTTCTTTCCAATGAATCATCTCACTGTATTTTCAATGCACTTTCTTTCTTTACATTATAATTGCAATTCTTAAAACAGAAAACCAGTTTATATTTAATTTTAAAAAGCCTTTTTTTTTTTTTCAGAAATTACCTATTTAGACTTTAAATTAAAATAACACTTCATTAGATTCAGATACATTTCAATGCTAGTACAAGAAAGGCCAAGAAAATTAGTACTTTCCAACTTTCATTCCCTTCATAAATTTTACCTCACATTTTGGGACGTGCTTCCAAAACTATTATATTCACTCTACTTAACTTTCAGAAGGACTTAGGTACTAAATAGCTCTCAGGATCCAGATCTAAACTGACAAATAATTCACAGATTCAGAAGTTGCCTGATATCTCAAGCTCCCCTTAAAAACCTCTGGCAATTCTGTTAAAGAAAAAGAACTCATTTATTTATTTGTTTTCAGGGTGCCGTCCCAGTCTTACTACTATACAGAAGGATAAAGTCAAGGGTATATATATATGCAAAGGTACATTTCTATACGCATTCAGGAAAAACAGTTTAAAGGCATTCAAAAACCAGCTGTTTAAAGTGCTCCAAGAAAATAGAAGGAAACCAATGAAGTCCAGCATATTGTTTCCCCTATCATGTATTCTTACCTTACAACATATTTTTTTTCCCTATAACATGTTCTCTTTCTGGTGAAAGAATAAAATTTCCCTTTTTAATTCTGGTTTAGGAGAACTTTGGCAGAGCTAAATCCCTTCCACAGTTTTGTTGTTGATGTTGTTAGTGGCAAAGGGTGAGAGAGGGAGGGAAAATGAGAGGAAGAAAGAGCAGAGAGATTCCCATCAGAAATGTCTGTAATCAGTGGTAGGTCAAAGAGACTATGCCGAATTGCTGCTTTGGACTAGGTTTAAGTTGGGGATCGGGTTCAAGGCTGAATTGAGGTTAAGAGTTTTGGGTTACTGTGCTGAAATTTTGAGACATCCTTGTGAAATTATAGCCCCCAATGATGGCCATTGAATGACATCCCAGGGAGCAGGTTAAAGTCTTGTTATAAATCCAGTAGGAAGAGTGAATGTGAACACACTTCAGAGGGATTATTAATTTGGGGGTTTAGCTGAGTCCTGTAAAGTCTGAATTATCTGAAGTTTATAATTAGAATTTACCTGCCTGGGAACTGCAGGAGAAGAAAAAGTCACTATTTCTTGTACTAGCTTGCTACTTCCTATCCAAGACTAAGGGGTGAGGGGAGGCTGGTGTGCTTTTTGGATTATTATTTGTGGTTGAAAAATGGGTTATTATGTTTAGATTAAGAATGGAAGGGGATACAGTGAGTTACAAATGTGGCAGTCCAGGGAGGAAGCAATTTAAAGAGTCAGGAGATCCAAACCTGCTTCAGCAAAGAAACATTTGCTTTCTTTTTAAAATGTAACTAAACCTTTCCCCTTGGGGTGATTCAGTTAGCAAGCCAAAATCTGACTTCATCCTTTACCATCTGACCCTCAGAAGAGACGACTGTCTGCAATCTCTACTTCAGCCTTTCCAGGAGATGCTATGGATGAGATCCCAACACTGCACATGAACAGGAGGAGGTATTTCTGCAACATTTTTTAGAAAGAAGCCCACTACCTATTTTTTTTCTGTACTATGCCTCTGTCTCCTTTTCTACAATATACAGAAGATACCTTAGAAGCATTACAGACTTTCAGCAAGAATACTACTCTCTCATGTGTTGTTTTTTGTGATGAAGACTGCTTGTGATTCCTATAGTTCCCTCCCAGAACTCTTTTTCTGTCACATGTTTTTCCTCCATTTTAGATCCTACCCATTCTGTAGTGAATATGTCTTATGAATGAGATACATGGTCAGAGAAATTACTGCAGTAGAGATGAATGTTCAGCTGACTTTAGGATTTGAAGTGTGTTATAAGTGTTGTCATTATAACCGCTTTGAGTTTAAGATGGTCATAATTTCTTCCTAATGATTCTAAATCTTGAAAGAAATCTGTTGCCCACCTGGAAAGAATAAGCTTTGTTATCTTATTCTAATGAAGCTGAAAGACTGGGTGATACTTGCAGACCAAGGACTTGGTGCTACCGCTGGGGTGACTCTCCAGGGAAGAGCGATTGCTATGCTTTTTCTCAGAATCTAAATCAGTTGCAACATGATTGGGGGGTGAGTCCATGACACGGCCCTTCCCCAAGAAGGTGAGAAACCTCAAGGTCATTCTCCAACCTCTACAACTAGGTAAAAAAGCAAAACTTGTATAATACAGGGTCTAGGATGACCCCTTTTCCCCCTGCAGCTCATGTGCTCACAGCCTGCTGTCTCCTTTTCTTTGGTGTTGAGGTAAAGAGTGCACTTTGACATGATTGACAGCCAGGGCTGGAAAACAGGATTCCAGTTTTTCCGATCACAACTGCAAGTGGCTGTAGTTCTCATATAAACTAATGGAAACCTTACTGGAACACAAAACTAAACCTCAGTCCCACACATATGCTCTGATACACAATTTTTAAAATGTAACAAAGTGGTTTTCCTGTAAAGACTGCAAAGTATTTATTAAATAATGATAAAAGGACTAAGCAAGGATGGAAGCCATTTTCATGAATGTGTCAGGAGATCCATATTAAATATTTATTCAGCACCCATATGTAATAAGTATCTGTTATTGTAGAGAGCACTTGCAACCTTTTTTATTGAACTAAGGTTAATGTAAAAATTAAATGTTCTTATGGTTTGATTATTTCCACACTTTTCTTGGAAACTTATATTGAATGGGTGTTTGGCATGTAATAACAAAATTTTATCACTTTTATTATAACTACAACACACAAGTATCCAGAGTGTTTTCATTACTTCAGATACCTGCCTGTTGACATACTATTTATATCAAAAAAAACCTTCCCGCTAAAAACTCAGTTGATTGGATGGTAAAAATGTTTTCATAAAGTTTGTGTTCTCAAGCAGCATGGATTTTATGTGAAATGTTTCCCACAGCCATTTCACTCCTAACAGCACAAAGGAAAGAAGGAAGGAAAGAAGGAAGGAAGGAAGGAAGGAAGGAAGGAAGGAAGGAAGGAAGGAAGGAAGGAAGGA
>JANHGL010025534.1:7784-22375 GCA_024611195.1 Ceyx melanurus
AGACTCCACAACCCCCCTGGGCAGCCTGTTCCAGAGCTCTGGCACCCTCACTGAGAAAAAGTTCTTTCTTGTGTTGAAAAGTTCTTTCTTGTGTTGAAGGAAGGGGCATCAAGAACCTTTTGTAGCCACCTGGGTGGAAGAAGGCCCTCACTATGCTTTTTGTATGACTGCCCTTGTAGAGTGTTGGTGATGGTGGCTGAGGGAGGAAGACAAGGCAGCTTAAGCAGAGTAGTGGAGCAGCCCAGGTGATGTCTTGGCACGCTTGTGATACCAGTCAAGTTAAAGCTTTAATTAAACTGCCACCACTTCCTAGTGCTGTGAAGAGGCCTGTTGCTTTGTTTTGGAAGCCTGAAGAGCTTCAGTTGAATAATAAAGATTTCCTGCCACTGGAGTCAAAGCCCCAGAGCACGGGAGCACTTTCTCCAGAGGCTATGTGGCTAGGCAGGAAAAGCCTGTAAGATCAGCCCTCTTTGCACAACTGACTCCACAGTTATGCATTGACTGGGGCTTTTTTAATTAATTTTTTTTTTTCTTTTCACAGTGGCTGTTTTCAGTGGGCACCAGAATTCAACCTTTTATGTCAAATCCAGCACCAGCCCAGATGACCAGTTCCTGGTTAGTGGCTCAAGTGACTGCAATGCATACATCTGGAAGGTGAGATGATTGGGAAAGACCCAAGTGTACAACCTGTTGCTGCTCCTCTCTTTCATTTCATTTGCTGTCCACGTTCGCACAGAACACTCCCTGCCTCCCACACCTACTCAAAACACTGTGGAGTTACCTCCTGGCATGTTGTGCTCAGAGTGTGTTTGATGCTGTCAAGGCTAGATGTAACTGTTTAAAGTATAACAGAGCTAGCCTCCTGCCATCAGTATGTCTCTCATCACTGCTGCTTATTGCAAGTTGCTGATCTTAATCTGTTTTAATGGGCATTAAAATCCTCTTTCAATCCTGTTGCTTCAGCCAGCTATGACAAGTAGACAGACAGTTCTTGGTTCATATTTAGCAATGGAGGACACTAGCAGAAACCTAACAATTGTTATGAAGGGCACTCTTTCCCCCATCTCCCCTTTTTTCCTTCTCTTGTTTCAGACACAGTTTTTTCTCATACTTAATTTACAGTAGTTAAAGCCTTTGTATTACAGCAAGGGCTCAGCTAGAGCCTTCAACAAAATTCCAAAGCAATGCAAACATCACCAAGTTAATAGCAGGGACCTCAGAATAAGCCATGCTTCAAGTTCTGTTCTCCACACTTGACAGCCATACAGGAACAGAGCAGACTTTTTATATTGAAGTAGAGAAGAGGGCCAGGCTGCTGAGGTGGTGGTTTGAGCATGGAGTCCCTTTGACTTGGAGAACACTTGTGAGCAGCTGGGTTGCTTACTCAGTAGTAAGGAGTGCAGTAGCATGGCTACTCCCATGCCCAGTGGTATAATATTAACCTTCCTTATGTTCTGTGTGAGTTCAGCAAAAATACTTGTGCAAACTTGGCTTGCACATCCTATATTTGTGTCTTTTGGTATTTTATTGGAAGATAGGCTGGTACTGGGTTGAGAGCATTCAAGGATGTCATTACAACTCAAAGTTTAAGCTTTTAAACACATTTAAATGCATTAATGTACAGAAGGCTTCTGTTGCTATCACATGAGTGACAGATCTTATTGCCTATTAAATAAATAATCAGATGATTGCATTTATTTTAATCCCATAGTCACATTAGGAAGTAGGACTTCTAGCAAAACTGTCTCTTTCAAAATCTGTCATATCCAGAGGCTTCTTAATTTTAAATATTGGCAGATTTTACAGACTCTGAAACTTAATGTATCTTTTCTTGGGATGAGGACTTGCTATTCTGTGGAAAAAAACCAACCCATGGTTAGATATTAATTGAGGAATTAACAGTTAATGTTGGAAAGAACTTAATGAAGAGTGCTGGCTTTCTATATCTAGAAAGGAATGAAAAGCAGAGAAAGATTTTGTTCACCTATATTATTTCTTTAAGAAACTTTAGCAGCACTGCTAAGTGTGTTTGGGTCAGCAATTCCAAAGAAACACTGTGGCTAAAGTTATGGCTGATGAGGATGCTGTTTCAGTCTGTTTCCATATATAAATCACTCCCAGGCAAACAACACTTGCTTTATTTTGTTGGGTTGAGGTTTTTTAATTACTAGGCCACTGATTAATGAACTGACTCTTGAACAACCCTAAGACTACAAAAGCCAGAGAGCAGGGAGGTTTGTCTCAACAAAGATGGTACCTTGCTGAGACACTTTCCTGGCAATAAAAAAAATATCTTTTATAGGCATATATTTCCATTGTCCTTTGAATCCTTTGGTGCAGACAGCTCCCAGTTACCCTTTGGTTTGTCCCAGCACTGGAATTTAAGTGCTTCTGTAGCATGTGATGCATAAAACTATATAGACCATTTTATGATGAATCTTAAAGATGGATAGAGCAGCTGTTCCAGTGAGTAGAGTAACTAATAAAGTGTCATTTCCTGGGTTTCTCTATTGAACATTTCCACAACAGCTCTAGACTTCCCCACTGATAACCTGGGAAATCAGGCAAAAAAGCAGCATGTGCTGTGGCTAATCCTGACTTAGCATGCACAGACTGGCCAGCTGCCTGCTGCCAAACACAGTGGCCATAGCTCTGGTGCATCCTCCTTTAGTTCACAGTCACATAAGTTAGGTGTAGCTGGTTTAATTTACACTAACATAATGTAAAATCAGTGTGTCCCAGAAAGAGTAATACTCTTCCTCTGCTTTCCTTTCAGTAACTAGTGCCTCCTGGCACTAATTTAGTGCTAATTTATCTGTTAGATGTGTATAGCAAGACTGCTGTTAAATGTAAAAGAAGGTGTTCTCTGCACCAAGGTCTCCTGTTGTTTATTCCCTAAACAGGGATTTAGTTTCCATGGCATTGCATGTTTTGGCAGAGGAGAGAATACTCTGACCAAGGCACTTAGTGGATATTTAGTCAAGTGATTGCCTCTACTATGCCAGGAAATAAAAGCAGTGGTTTAGATGAACCTGTTGGTATCAAAACAACTCTTGAGATCTGAAGCTGAGTGTTCAATTGTGGTTTCACAGGCTGTTGTAGGAGGAGATCCACAAGAGGAAAACTTGTGTGGAATTCAGAAGCATTCCCTGATGTCTTGCATCTTCCTTTGAAATCTGTGTGTAATGTCTACTCTTTTTCCCACCCAGGGAAGGATCTGTTCATTCACTTAGTCATTTATGCAAATCCCTTTGATAAATCCCCCCTTGTGTCACATCACTAATGGTGACTCCTAACTCCAGAAAGCACTGCCTGCTGAAAGCATGCAAAACTTGTGTATCATCTCTGTGTCTCTGTATGTGTGTGTCTCCTGCCTTCAGCTAGATCTGACACTTACATGAGCTGTAATCAAAGATTAATAGTAATACTATAGAGCAGGAGAAAGGTTTTTATGAAGTGTGTAAGAGAAATGGATATCAGTTTAATGAGCATGTGTGATTTAGGGAGCTTTTTGATGAACTCTTAGGAGGGTCTTTGTTCTAGCTGGTTGGTTGGAGGAGGTGCAGGCACTTGGCAGTCCCAAAATGCCAGTTCTGAATCCAATGAAGGTTCATCTATAGGTTATTGGTGGTGGCAGTCTTCTTTTTGAAATAAACCATTGACCTGTGATTGAGACATTTGTAAAATGGCAGCAGAATAAATTTTCCTGTCACGAATCAAAGTGGGAACATCCCAAACTTTTAAGCATCTTTTCTAGAACAGGTAGAGGCACTTAATATCATCAAATGCATGTGTCATGTTTTTTTGTTTCTCTGTGGAATTTTTAAGGTTTCTGAGCCCAGCCTTCCTCCACGGGTACTCCTGGGTCACTCTCAAGAAGTTACCTCCATTGCTTGGTGTCCTTCAGACTTCACTAAGGTTTGTTTTCTGGAAAATTGCCCTTCCCTTGAAACACTAGATGTGAAGAATTGGAAAATGTGTTGCTCAGACAGGTTAGGAAGCTTCTTGGAGTGATTTGAGAGGCAAACTTGCTTTCTTTAGGGACAATATGATGTCACAGAGGTCAGAGTAGAGACACTTTGCCATCCAAATTACTATGAACTTTGGCCACAGCATTTCCTTTTTCCTTGCTGCTGATTCCCATGTGATTCACCAGCTAATATGTCTGAAGAGAGCCATAAATGTGGGTTGGGTGGCTTCTGCTGCATCTTTGGAGAAGATTCCACAGATCTTTTAGAATGAGTGATGCTGCAGCAGGAATCTAGACCAATGTTTCTAGCAGACATGGTTCCTCTGCCAATACTGCAGCCATCTGACTCTGAAGATACAGTACCTAAAGCTGGTAACAACTGTCTTCCAGTGTCACCTCAGTGTGTTGCAAATGCTTTTCTCCAGGCAGAAAAGGAGCTTAGTAACAGAAATAGACATTGATGCAGGTGCAAAAACCAGCATGGCTGCTTTTGTCTGCTGAGTGGTTGAAACCTCAAAATCTGCCCTGGCCCTTCCTGAGCAGACAACTGTCTGTCACAGAGATATGCAAGGCAAATGGTCACTGGTGACTGAGATTTCTCTAGCAGAAAGACATGAAGGCATCAGCCTTGCATGCTTTAAAGCAAATACTGCTGTCTGGTACAGTAATGAACCAGACTTGGAGAGGGCCACAAAGATCATCAGAGGGCTGGAGCACCTCTCCTAAGAGGACAGGCTGAGGGGGTTGGGGTCTGTTCAGCCTGGAAGAACACACTGAAGTGTTTAAGACCAGGCTGCATAAGGCTGATCTAGTGGGAGGTGTCCCTGCCCATGGCAGAGGGAGTGGAAACTAGATGAACTTTAAGGTGCCTTCCAACTCAAGTCGTTCTATGTTTTGTTTGTCTTATGAACAAATCTTGTTCCCCCTCATTGATGTTGACATGGTGTGTTGGGTGTACCTGTTGTAGTTCCCTTGGCCAGGGATCCAGAGGATGTGCTCTGGTTACTCCACAAGCTGATTTATCCCATAGATTGCCACATGCTCTGATGACAACACCGTGAGGATCTGGCGTCTACAACGTCGTCCTGAGGAGGAGAGAGCAGCATTCAGCAAAATCACTTTGGTGGGCTGGGCCACTCAGAAAAAAACAGAAGAACAACATGCTACAAGTAAGGGCTCTGAGCTGACATATCTTGCTCTGCATCATGGCTTCTGAATTTTGACTGGTCTCTGTACCAACAAAAGCCTTTGACTTGTCTTACTAATTTATTTTTTTTTCATGTTGGGCAACCATTCATACTGCCAAACACTTCTACTTGTAAATACTTCTGCCACCAAGGTGACAAGCTGGCTGAAATATCTTACAAGTATGCTGCTGAATATCTTATATCTGGGCAGCTAGATCTTCTGTGGTTATCAGCAGTGTTCAGTAGTTGACCAACCAAAGGAGGTGTCCTGTGTGCATACACTAACAAATCACCCCTTTTTTATATCCCATAATACCTGAGAGCAGTAAGATCATATGGCTTTTCCAGTTTGCTAGCCTATTCAGTATAACTGTATATATACAGCCTTGCAACTCTAAAATGTTTCCTTCTTCCCAGTAGCTCAATTCTGCACAGAATTCTTTGCTGCTGCTGTCAATATTACATCTCTTTCTTCAGCTTCATACAGGGGTACTGACTCTTTATACAAATGCCAAGTACTGAAAGTACTTCAAAAATGTATGTGGACAATCATGACATGACCATAATGTTTCAGAATTAATCAGTACCATCCATCTTGCCCCATGTTAGGGCTAGTTAACAAATACCTTACTCCAAAGCCCAGGCAATTGGACAAGCTATGCAGGATGCTCTCTCAGCTAGCAAGCAGATCTGGGCTCTACAGAGGAGCTATTCACTGGACAGTACCCTAGACCAAAAGAAAGGAGCCTTGGATCATAGCACTACTTTGACTTGTCTGAAACTTGCAGATTTTGTTAGATGAAAGGAGAATAACCTGCACCAAAAGGGAAATAAGATGAGCTTCTCTTTAGAATAGCTCTGAAACTAAGAATACAATAGTTTCCCAGCAGCTGCTGGTGTGACTTCCTGTGTTCCACCTATCTTTTCTAGCCACTCTCCAAATGAATTTCACCTTGGTTAACACAAATAAGGCTGAAGGTCTTCAAATCCCACTAATGGGATAACATTACCTCTAACCTTTTGCCAGTGAGTAATGGTGTTGCAGGAAGTTTGCAGGACAATAGCAGGGAGAGTGCCAGGTCTGCTCTGTAACTGGTAAATGTGTTCACACACTATGCTTCAGAGAAGGCTCAAAAATGACTTTTTATACTAGTTTCAGAAAAAAAAAGACAAAGTAACGACAATTTAGTAAACCTAATGTAGCTGGTACACTAAAACTTTACAAGTCAGCTTTGGCAATTACACTAGAAAAAGAATTCATTTCTCCTTGCTCTTGCTGCATTAAATTAGCAGAGGAGGGAAAAGGAAGTACACAGACACTGCAAACACAACAGCAGGCTTCCTGCTGACCTTGGCTTTTGAACACAAAGCACGTGCTCTTAGAATATAGGAGTTATCTGAAGAGACTGATTTCATAGCTGGCAAACTAAAGTACTATTTCAGGCCTGCTGGGATGTGATCTAGGTAGCTCCCCACCCATTTATGTGAAACAAATTGTGAGGCTGAGGTTGTGTATTGACTGTTGACCTACATCATCATGTGTAGCAAGCACATTTCCAAGAAATTTGGAAATGGCTTTTGCTGTTTCCCTAAGTTGCACTACTTTCTTCATGGTTTTGTGTAACCAGATTTCTGGAGCAGGCTTGTGCTTGGATGATTTGTGACCCTTAAATCTAGAACTGATAATATCACTCTAGAAGATTTGTAGAAAAAAAAAACCAACATGTGAAAACATCTCAAACAATTTGCTTTGGTATTATGCAGGTATTTACAGTAATGTGCTACATGCAATGGCAACATAAATGGAAAGAGCTTGGAACAGTCTTAGTAGAAGCTTGAATAATGTATTCAGACTTACTATAAAGCCTGAGCTTTGTGTTCTTTATCTTGTATTTGGGGATATTTCTCCAAAAGTTTGTGTTTGCTTCTCACCATGACACCCATTCAACTCTCAGGACATTTTCTCCCCCTTATCCAGTGTCTCCACAGTATAACTTTCAGACTAGCTTGGAACTGAAGTGCTCATACCCTGCTGGTCATGCAATATTTCTGCTGTATGAATTTGTAGATGGTCATTAGGGATCAAGAATTGCTGAATTTGCTACTTCTTTTCTACCTCTAGGAGTTTAGATTTTTAAGTGCAACTAATTCCCCAGGTGACATATTGTCTGGTAAGTGCTCATTAAAGGTTGGGAGCACCAATCTTGGCAGGGACTTTCCCTTAGTCCAGGTTGATGCAAACTGTTATGAAGTAGTGTATTTTGTTAGGAAAGGAGCCTTTAACTCTGTTTTGTGTGTTAGAGTGATTTGTAGTGGGATTTGTTAATAGGGGATCCTATTTAATTTTGCTCTGATGCATCAGCACTTGTATTTTGGAGACTACATAATATAGCAAAAGGAAGAATCAATCAAAAGAGGCTTATATATAAGCAAAGAGTCATGTAGGTGCTCACTCAACATGTTACTTGTGAGACAGCCCAGAGTCCTACAGAAAATGGCAGGTTATTCACACTAGACTTCTCATTGTTTTAATGAAGTGCTTTATAGTACAGTGCTAATGCTGAGAATTAGGAGTTCAGATTAAAACCCTGGTACACATAAAATGTTTAGAGCTCTTGTGCTCAGCAGTGGAAATGCACAGAGTAACTAAGGTGCTACCCTATTTAATTGCATCACCTCAAGTTACAGGACTTTACATAGCACTGGTACCAGTTTAGCTGAAATTCGAGGGATTTACACAACCTCTTACTTCAAAAGGATCTGTCTTGAGAAGCAGGGTCAGCACTGAATTCACAGCTCCTGGTTGGAAGGGGTATTTATAAAAGGGGTCTTTAATCTGCTGTTAAAAATTCCTCATCAGACTACTTATTTCTTCCTTGTCAGGCCCTCCAGCCGGCCCACAGAGCACTCCTGCCAAGGCCTTCACAGTGGGCAGCCTGAGCATGTCCTCACCACGGCCAGCTGCTTGTGCTCCCAATTACTCTGGAGACCTTCCCCTGTCTACAAACACTCCAACAGGCTCTCTCAAAACCCAGATGGCTGCAGCCTGCACCCCAGCCAAGCAGAGTGAAGGCAGCCCGTGTGCTTCTCCCAAACTGATCCCTTCCTCTAAAATGTCCATGCAACGCTGGGTTACAAGGACTCCCTGCTCTTCTTCTCCAGAAATGGGGGAAAAGGCTCCTTCTCCTAGAAAAGCCCTGGCAGAAGTCACCCAAGGTCTCCTAGAAGCTGTTTGCCCTCCCAAAGCCCCACACTTGCAGTTTGAAAAGCGTGCCAAGAGAAGACTTGACTGCGGCAAGGAAGATGATGCAGGGCAGAAGTGTCTGCAAGCCTGTAGCTGTGTGACTGAACTGGACCATGCAGCTAAGAAATCCAAGCTGAATTTATGTCTCTTGGCTGAAGACCAAAAATCTTCTGATGAAGGCTCTCAAAGCCTGGCTGACTTGGATAATGACCACGAAGGCTCCAGCTGCAGCCCAGAAGAGCCTTGCTTTCCTGGAAGCCATATTAATCCATTGGGTGCTCAAACTCCCCCCCATCTTTTCAGATCTCCATGTGGGAAAAACACTGAGGTAGTAGATAAGGAGAACAGTTCACCTGAAAGGAAAAACTGGTTGTCTGCTCTGGGAGAGAAGCTAAGGACAGGCAGAGCTGGCAGCCAGAACCCCCCATCATCTTGCAGCTCCCGTGCCAAACGCCCAGAGGCTGTGTCAGCAGCCAGTTCACCCAAAACTGTAAGTAGGATGGTGAGGGACAATGGTTATGAAAGAAGTTATCCCTAACTGCCACTCTTGTTTCTTCTCTCCTGCTCAGGCATTCAAAGAATTGTCCAACCACTTTGATTATGGACAAAAGGGATAATTTCTGGCCTAATAAGATACATCAATGCTGTTATCTACTGATCCACGCCATGCAGGAACTGAATTTTTAGGGTGGTGGTTGTCCTTTTAAAAAGACTTAGAGCTCAGGGATCTTGCAGTCCCCAGATGGCTGTACAAAGGATGTAGCCATCCTCTGGAATACAGCTCTCCTCTGAGAAGCACAATGATGACAGCACCTTTCCTGGCAAATCTGCTGTTTATGTGTTCACTGTCACATCTGCCTGTTTCTGTTACTGGAAAGCCACTTCAGCATTTCTGTTCTAGCCCAGGTAGCAAAAGAATTTGTTACCCATGTTAAAACTGTGGGGCTAAAAAATGCCTTCTGTTCCTTCAGCTGAAAACTAGCAGAAACCAAAGGAATTGTGAAAGAGTCAGAGGGCAGGATTTGACCTACATAATCCTGCTTTTGATGTGCAAGAAACCTGGCACAGAGCTCATCCTAGGATCTGAAAGTTAAGCTTATAAGGCAGCCAAAAAAGGTGGCATGAGGGTTTAACATGCAAAATGAGAGGTGATAATTAAATTTTTTAAGACAAACCAAACGTGTCTCTGAACCTAGACTCATAGTCCCACGTGTCTTTGACTGAGTCTTATTTCAGTCAATGTGAGGTAAATTTTCAAGCATCAAATTTTAGTTGTACTCAATTGAATATCTGATGGTAGAGGTTGTTGCCATCATTAAGTCTGATTTTGGTATCATTTCTTACCCGATTTCACCTCTTCCAGCACTTCTATCAGATGCTCCTATGTTGTACTAAAAGCCTATGGAAGTGCCCAGAACACCAGCAGCACTGGTTGATCTGATGTATCTTGGAAACCTGGAGCTGTGTTATCTGCTGTAGGGAATCTGAACCTGCAGGCTAAGTGCTTTGCTGATGGCAATAAGACAGCCCTAGGTTTTTGCCAGGGTTTCCTGTAGGTAGTAAGCCTCTTATCTGCAAGACAAACAGATTATAGCAAAGAACCTTTTGTTTACTATCTTGGAAAGCTAAACAAAGTGGAGCAATGATGGAGGGGAGACATGGAGACTCCTGCAGAATGTGAACTGCTACCCTAGAAACATTTCTTGTTTGTTTGATTGTTAGTTTTGGGTTTTTTTTCTCTTTTTAGGCTGCAACCACTTCGGTTTCCATGAGGAAGATCTGCACATACTTTCACAGAAAGGCACAGAATGACTGAAGCAGCATCATGCAGGGGTTTCACTTAATGGATGGTAACACTGTGCTATCAAGACCAGAGTTAGCAACATGGGCAACTATGTGCTGGGATTAGACAGTTTGTTGTCAGATTTTCATAAACTTGGGGGTTTGCTCTTCTGTTTTTAAAGCCATTAACAGCTGAAGTTGTCTGGAGTGTGGAAAATCTACACATGACTTACTTAGGATCTCTTACTGACTTCAGATGTTGGATTTTTAATTTTTTTTGTTAATAAAAAAGAGTGTTTTTCACATGGCAACTGTTTTAGTCCAAGGATGGCAACAGCTCTGCTGTGCATTGTTGACAGGCACATAGAGCTTGTCAGTTTATGTTAGTAATCTGCCACTGAAACTTCCTCTGCTTAAGAATAATGTGTAAATCATCACACCCTCCTGAAAATCAAGTGTTGGAATGTGTGTGTAGAAACTTACTGGAGGTAGATCTGAGCTCCTTTGTGCTGAATGCCATTTTCACAGTTGTTCTGCTAGTATCACAGTAACTGCCCCTTCCAGCAGGGAAATGATGAAAGTGTTAAGTAAATATAAAAGACTTACATGCCCTCTGTCCATCTGATGGTGATTATAGTCTAAGAGGAGACAAAGTATAATCAAGTGCCTCTACTCTTGTCATCCCCTTTCTTCTCCCAGTCTGAAAGCTTCTCTATTTACTGACTTAGATGGCTCTTGAACCATCAGCCCTACACCTGCTGAGGCCAACAGCTTGTCACTTCTCTAAAACAGAATGTTGGCAAGGTGCATTAGAAAAATGAGTTTGATCTATCCCAAATAATCATCCCATGACAGCCAGTTGCTCAGTCACCTCTGTACAGATTCATCCTGTAGCAAAGGCATTAATAACAGCTTATAACAATAACTCAGCTTGTTTTTATAACACAGGATCTATAAAATAATATTTGTCAATTGGGCGAGGGACACTGGCATTTTAGAAAGCACTTGACAAAGTTTACATTAAATGGTAAAGCATTTAATATTAGTAAATCATCACTGATGCTGATAGAACAAGATGAAATGAGATCTCTGTCCTCAATTATACTTCTTTCTCAGCTATGCTTTCCCCAGGGGAAGCTAGTAGAAGACCCTTATCTCAGGTTGGAGCTTTACTCTGTCTGTTGGTATAATAGTTCTCAAGAAGTTTAAAAACAAAGAAACAAAGAAAAAAATCACCACAACAAAAGCAACAAAACCAAACAAAAAAACCCAAAACAGCAACAAAAACCAACCACCTAACACCCAAACTTCTGAATCACTCTTAAGATTTTATGTGGCAAAAAAAATGGAAGTATTTTAAGGGGACAAGGTCCAACCACCTCATGTTTTCCCTCTGAAATTTTCATACCTACTTTACAGTAGCATTTAATAGTAGAGTAGCTGAAAGGGATTAGAGGAAAACATGCTGGTTTGTATTTTATGTTGCAAACTGTATTTTGCAAGGAAATAAATGTTGATAGAATCTGGTTTTAGTGAAATACCTTTTGCAGCTACAACACAAAATTAAATCTGTAAATAGGTAGTGTGCTTTTTTAAAAAGAGAAAAGTAGTCATCATCAAGGGGCATCTTTTAACAGGAGCACTCAAGTATGTACAGGAGCCAGAACAACTTTCTCCTGTTTACCTGCAGGCCATCATCCCAAGAGCTCAGAGGAGAAGCCATTAGGAAAGTGGGAAATCTAATGTAGTGCTTCAGGTATTTTTTTTATTTTATATTGTTTCAAATCAATAGATATTTTTAAGTCAGTATCTGAATAGATCTAGTATCTTGGACAAAACAGGAATACAAAAAGAGAAGTCTGATAGTTTAACATACTTCTTGAAATACAGGTATATAGAAAGTATCTATATATAGATATATATTTATACTTAGAAGTATCAGAAAAAAATAATTTAAAATAAGTAGGTTTGGGATTGAATTCTCTCTTAAATTGTATAGCAACAGTGTAGGGTACAATCTGTCTTGCTTACAGTTTTTCATGCAGGATTCTTCCATGCAGTTTGTAAATAATAGGTAGTAGAATAAGGAAATGTGGAGCTTATTGAAGTACCTGAGAGTTATCAGATATTTCAGCAACAGGACTAAATGTTCCTCCACTTCTTTCATATTTTCCTCCTCCAAAAACGTTCTGCAACCAAACCATTATCTCCTGTATCTTGTAAGTGGCTACCTAAGGATGATTTACACTAATGGCTTACTGCTTAGATGAATATTGTGCAAGGATGTGAGATTTTCTCACTTCAACTAGTACTTGTTTAGTGGAACAACTTGTTTTATGAACCACCGGGAATAATTTATTTTATCTTAAGCTGAAGTCAGCTTGGTTCAGACCTTAGGAGCATTAACTGAAACTTATATTCTTATATTATATGATAAAATAATTTTTTCAAAACACAGAAGAATTGCTGATAGAAAGGTTTAGGGTAAACACAAGGAAAAACTTTTTCCCAGTGAGGGTGCCAGAGACTATGAGCAGTCAACCAGTTTAGTTTAAAAGCAGTTTGTCAGTGAGTTGAGCTAACCTGGCTTGGTGAAACCAAAGCAGCACTCCCAGGATCTGTACAGATGCATGGTCAGCAAGTCTTGGCAAGCATTTATTTTGGGAACAGCACTGCCTTAAGAATGCCTCGGGGAAGCTAACTACAAAGAAAACCAAAAATGTAATTGCCTCCATTCCCTGATTCAGCAGCTAGTTCTAAAGCCATTGAAGGGACAGAAGTGAGGGTGTGGGGACAGCATTGACACAGAGGACTGTTCTGTCAAGCAAGCTCTTATCTGTAGAGTTGGGAGCTTCTTGTTGGACAGGGAGTGCTCAACTCTTCCTTTGGCACCATTGTTTCTGCAGCCATTGATGGTCCCTCTTACCTTTGAGTATCCACATCACCCTGTAAACTGATCTATAGAGGTTAAAGAAAAACACACTACTCTGGCACTGAAAAATGTTCTAGGTGCTAACTGTACATGGTACATAATTTTTTAACAAGTATTGTTTAGAAAGAGGTGTTTTCCAGACATGGATTTGCCAAAAGCTTTTGGCAAATGCAAGAGTTGCCACCTTTTCAAGGGTTTACATGTAGGCCTTGCATCCAGAATGCCTCTTAAAGAGGTTCTTCATGGTAAAATATTAAAAATTCTTTATAGCAAATACTGGTTTGGCAGTAAATGAGAAATTGTGTTCATGTTCAGGTCCATTACAATCAAATTTTATCATTTCCCTTATGATCTAAACAGTTTTCTACATGAGTAGAAATTATCACCCTTTGTTTCTCTACATAGAAAACCAGAACCCAGTGACTTGCATTTTTTCCTCTCTGATTTCTATATGTCCTGGTCTAAAATAATTAAAATAGATTCTGCTATTATACAGTGTCCATGTGTCATCCTTCAAAGAACAGCTTTGGCCATAACCAAGTGCTCTCCATCTGCACTGAACAAAATGTCAAATAGGGTGGGAAGCAAGGCTGAGGAGAAGGCAAACATGAATAAGCCTGTATGTATTTAAGAAGAAACATTTCATGTCAGTTGTTTTACAGAAATATCCACAACAGTAACAAGACAGCATGAACACAAAAGCAAAATTGTGATCAAGGCTTACCTTTCATTTTTAAGCCTCAGTCTGAATGATGTATTTTTAAAATCAGAATAAGTAACTAACTTTCCATCTTAATTTGTGCATTTTGGAAAAATCAGGGACTAAAAGTTAAAGTGAGATTACAACAGGAAGACCCTTTACTCCAGAATGGCTGAAGCATCAGCTAAAGTATCTTCAACAATCCACTTCTGTACCATGCCTGGGTTTTTTTTTATTTGAGTCATAAATTATGTAACTCCCTGGTATGTAACTCCCTGGTTGCCTCATGTGCTCTCACATCATACTGCTGTGAGCATGGCAGAGGAGGAGATGGACAGAAATCCAAGCAACAAAGACTAAGCTGACCTAGTAGAGCAGATCATTCTTACATTGACTTACCTAGAACTGTGACAAAATGTCCCAGCTGGCTGCAGTGTTAAACTCTAGTTGTATCACAGAATCACAGAATCACAGAATGTTAGGGGTTGGAAGGAACCTAGAAGATCAACTAGTCCAACCCCCCTGCCAGAGCAGGGGCACCTAGACCAAGTCACCCAGGAACAGATCCAGGCAGGTGTTGAAGGTCTCTAGAGAAAGAGACTCAGCAACCTCCCTGGGCAGCCCATTCCAAGCTCTGTCACCCTCACTGGGAAAAAGTTTTTCCTTGTGTTTCCCCTAAACCTCTTGTGCTCCAACTTTCTCCCATTGCCTCTTGTCCTGTCACTGGATGACACTGAGCAGAGTCTGGCTCCATCCTCCCTACACTCACCCTTAAC
>JANHGL010025534.1:32857-47445 GCA_024611195.1 Ceyx melanurus
ATCCACCACCCTCAAGGGAAAGAACTTCTTCCTGAGATCCAGTCTAAATCTACTCTAATTTAAACCCATTACCCCTCGTCCTTTCACTACAGGCCCTTGGAAACAGCCCCTCTCCAGCTTTCCTGGAGCCCCTTCAAACACTGGAAGGTGCTCTAAGGTCTCCCTGGAGTCTTCTCTTCTCCAGGCTGAACAACCCCAGCTCCTTCAGCCTGTCCTCATAGCAGAGCTGTTTCAGCCTCTGATCATCTTCGTGGCCTCCTCTGGACCTGCTCCATCAGGTCAAGAGAGTACAACTGACCAGCAGAGAAAATCACAGAAGAAAAAGAAATCCCAGATAATCTGCTGAATTTGGTTATTGTATTTTACATTCCTTTCTCAAGTTTCTTTATCATGTCTGCACTATGACAGGATTTCCTTCCCTGGGTGGTTGAGGTAGAACAAGTACCTAAACATTTGCTAAAAGATAAGGAGCAAGAAGCATCCTCAAGATGCACAGTAGAAGACAGGTGCATGAATCTCCTAGGTAGCTTTGTGTTGGTCATCTCAGTGGTGCATCGTTGGGCCAGGACCATGTGTGCTCTTTCAGGGACACATATGAACTGATGATACAAACAGGACAACACGTTGGAACTGGCCAAGTTATACTATATAGGTTCCTCACTCAGGACACTGAGTGTTATCAAGAAAGACAATAAAACATTTCAAAGTTCTAAAATGTTTTGGTTTTTTTCCCCACATTATTGAAGGAAAAGACATTGCAGTGTATGTCCCTAAACTAGGCTTAAGTCAGTAAACTTGATATATCTTTAAAGATGAGGTTTTAAATATCAGTACCTCCCATCCATAAATATGCCCATTATCTCTGGGCAAGGTCTAGACTTTTAGTAACAAGGCATTTTAGTAACCAGGTGAACCAAGCTGATTTTTAAACAAAACTGAAAGAAAATATTTCTCAAATATACTGGATGGGTCGCTATATTTGTGCAAAATCTGGAAAAGTAACTATTCTTAAATTGCCCCATTTGTTCACTCAAAAGTTTCTCTCCCCCCCACCCCCATATTTTGTAGAGGAACTAATCTCTTTGATCAGGTGTTTGAAATCCTGTGAAGCCACCAGCAGTGCAATGCTCAGTCCTGTGATGATTACATTTCTGGTGTGACTCAAACCCCTTGTTAGTGAGACAGAGCAGCCACTTCTGAAGTTGCAAGAAATCCCAGTAAACTGATGGGATACTTGCATTCCAGCACTACTGAAATTTGCTGTTCTGAGCTCCATCCCAAGGCAAACTGTGAGAGGTAACTATGGCTTTATTTCCCATCGTGGGGCACAGCTTCTGCACCAACTTCTGCAGCTCTGCAGTGTCCATGCAACCCTGAGGGTGTCCCCAGCAGAACCCAACTCTAATGCTGTTGTGTCAGTTAGATAAAGCCTCTAAAAAGAAGGACAAAAACATATTTATTCTTTTTTTTTTTTTCTTCTACACTGGTGACCACAGCTTTAGAGAAGAGTGTAAGAAAGGAAGTGAAGAAATAGGGTTGTTGTTCTCTCTCAAACCAAGATCTTTCTGCAGCTCTTCTGGACGGTGAGAAGGGGAACTCATCTGTGCTATGGTAGGTAAACACAGCACTGGGTGCATGAAGAGATATCAAGGGCAAGATTAACCATATCCCAGTGCATGTCTTTGTCTTTCTACTTCAGACCCTATTTGCAAACATCAGGCATACTGACAAATGAATACACTCCATATCAGTAACACATCAGTTACATATCAATTACACATCAGTGCCATGACTGTGCTTGCAAATGGGGTGAAGCAGGATAGGCAGGGGGTTGGACTAGATGATCTTCTAGGTCCCCTCCAACCCCTGATGTGATTCTGTGACTTTGCTGAGTTTGTTTTATGAGCCAGATCTAGCTGTACACAACTCACACTGGTGTCAGACTTACCTACTGTATGCCACAGCTAAATTACTTGTGCTTATCAGCAGTTTGCAGTTCTGTTTCTTCTGACTTGAGACACAGATATTGTCAGAGGGAAGCTGATGCACAGATGGCATTTTTTTCATCAGTACAGCTGTTCCTCAAAGGAAAAGTAGTTTGTTGATATTTTAAAAAGAAATCCTAATGTTGCCTGGTTTTCACAGTAATGGAGTATGTCTCTCTTTGGCATTTCCATGCAACCAATCCCCTCCTGTGGGCAAGTGCCTCCCTTTCCACAAAGAGATTTAATTCCATCATAAAAACTAATTAGGCACTGGATTCCAATTAAACATCCAAGCCTCCACCCTCAGAAGTTTTCACCTTCTAACTGCTGCTAACCCCACTTTTCCTTGCTGCAAGCCCCAGGATGGCATCTGCCAGCTTCCTGGTGGTCCTGATGGGGAAAAAAGAAATGGGGAGAGGCTTGTGAGGGTCCCCCCAGTGCTGGGTGCATTTCAACTGTTCCCATTTTAAGTTCAAAGCTTTCTACATGGCAGCTGAATGGGAGGTTTTCCAAAATCTACAGGAGGCTGGGAAGAAATCCAGTATCCTGATGGAAACAGAAGAGCTGGCAAATAAGCATATGTGAAACGTACCCCTTTTTGTCACAACCAGAGGCACTGTTTTCCCAACAAACACCCTACCCATTTTGAAAATGTTCTTTTCACCACTATCACTACCTTTTTCTGTGGGTATGAGCCTTGCTGCCCAGCCAAAGAGAGCTCAAAGCAAGCAGTCCCTCCTCCCTATACGTTACCCAGTTGAACCTTTTGTTCCCTTTTCAGTGTTTTGTTTTGTTTGTTTTTTAACAGAAGGTATTTTTCTAACATCCTAGACCTATGGTAGTGTCATGAAAATGGGCTTATTTGCAGGGATAAAGACTTGCCATGAGCATGAGCTTTATAAGACTGGGCTTTATATTTCTCCTTGAAGCCCTTGCAACAATTTCTCTCCTGCAAAATCCCTTTCTGTCTAGATCCTAGTCTTACATTCAGAATCCATTTCCTGTGGCTTTGGTTTGGCTGGGCTTTGCACTCTTTTTTTTTTTTTTTTCCTTCTTAATCCCTCAACTTTCTTTTGCTGTATTTTTTTGTTTTTTGCCTCTAAAGCTTGCAATAGCTTTTCTGTAGTCAGACTTCTGCACAGCACTTAAAAGGCAACACTGCAAGTCTGTCTCACAGTATTAGTTTGCAAGCATGAGAAGAGAAAAACCCTCTGTCTAAACCCTACCATTTAAACTATTATAACGGATGCTGTTTGCAAAAAGTCCTTTGAATTTTTATTTATTTTAGAATTATGACATCTCAAATGTCACCCATATTTCAGGCACGGGCTTCACAAGTTGCAGATTTGCACGAAATTCAGTGCCTCCTCAACTTTCTTCAGCAGACAGCCAAACTCTTTTGGTCTGTCCCTCTGTTTCTCCTATGGCTTCAATATTGCCAGGAGTGATTCAGAGAAGCAAGAGGCTCCTGCTTTGTGTGTATCCATGAAAAGCTCAAGGACAGAGCAAGCCAGTGTTTCTGGCAGCAGGAAAATGAACCAGCCCTGGTTACATATCCGTTGGTGCAGGAATGGCATGCTTTCCTGGTGAGCTGGCAGGAGTAGGTAATAAAGCTTGCATGCTTACATGTCCATTATGAACAGACCTATTAAAAGCCTCTCCTCCAAAAGGAATGCTGGAGTATATATGGAAATGAGGCTGTGGTCACCCAGCATTTCATAGGCATCCAGCTGTGCACTCAGCAGACACCAAACGTGCAAAGTCACACTGCACCTCCCAGGCAGAACCCAAATATTCTTGCTTAGAGAAGTGGGAACCTTTTCTTTTGAGCACAGAGAAGGTGCATTTGCTTTTAACAGTGTTTGGAGCAAAGAAAAAAGAACTTGCTGATTCTCTTCAAGGAAAGATGGTTGCACATATATGTACAAGCCCTCAAGGATTATTTTTCCTCTAGCTAGATTACTTTGCAAGTTTCTTATCCAACATCTCATTGATTACTGTGGCTGTAACTCCTCCTAAACAGATTAAATATTTAAAGTGCTTCAGAGAAATGTCCCCTCTCTGCACTGACGTGTGCAGGAATGCCTCTCATACTTTCTGGATCCAGCTTATCTTTCCAAAGGCTGAAGCATGACAGTCCTTTGCTATTCTTTTCCCTGGCATTTACAACAGTGCTCCTGCATTTCTCAAAGGATGAGGGAATCAGAATCTTCCCCCTTAGATTTTGCTGAAGTTGCAGTATTTCAGACAGGTTACTGATGTTAATGTTATTGTTTTAGAAGGTATTTTGACTGTCTTACAATATTTATGGACCTTATAGTGAATCACTAAGTACTCCCTTCAGGCATATCTTCCTTTGAAATTAGGTACACTGAGGTAAATGCTCCAGATCTCAGGAGCTGCTGGAGTTTAGGATATGTGTGATGATGATTAGTATTTCCTTCAGGAACTTAATGTTTCTGGGATATTCTTAACATCAAACTCTCACATCCTTCGGCCACTCAAAAATCCCAGGGGATCTAGGAAGTTACAGTCCAGTCAAGTCCACTTATTCCCACAGCTTGCTTTCCACACCTCATTAAAAAAAATGATTCAGTATTTCTCTTCAAAGCTACAGCAGCCCCACACATTAAAAAAATACCTTTCAGAAACAAACCAGCATCCACTGTGAAGTGCACACAGAACTCTGAGATGGGTTATATGGCAATAGGAAGTATTTCTATGTAAAAAAAAACCCCAAACAGAATAATATTTGTAATAAGCAATGCAATATGAGACCAGGAGCTCTGCCTGACTCTAAACAGGATTTCAAGGTCTTCAAGGATTCATCTATGCTTACCAGTTCTGCTACTTTAATTATGCTAACACAGAGCAGTGCAATGCCTTTCTGGCACAGCAGCAGTTGTACTGGTATGGTTTAGCCCAGTTACACACTGCAACAAAGGCCATACTGGCATACATTTTTTATAGCTCTGTATGCAGAGTGCAGTTTTTCCTGGCTAAATATATATATTCTGTTTATGTATATATATAAATACATACATAACTAGAAAAATTATGTTCTTGTAATAAAATCTCATTGTTAACTACGTGGAAGTCCTGACTGAAGTCAACTTTACTTGGACTTGTTTATTTCTTGATCACTTTTTTTTCTGGGACTTTTTTTGGGGATGTCTTTATCATGACCCCTTCTTTGCCTTCCTTGCTGTCATTCTGTGTGTGCTTTCACAGCTTCCAAACCTTTTCCCACTTCTGATTCCAGGCTGGACTCCTCCCAGTCCTCTTGCAATACTTTCAGATCAACTTGCAGGTATGGTCATTCTAAATTCCACTTTTCCTTCCAGAGTCACTTCCTCCTCTTTCCTATCAGATGTGTTAACAAACCAGCTGCAGCAGCAGGACACCATGAACCCAGTTATTCCAGCAGGACAGGTAGGTGTTAGGCAATACTGTTACCTACTTATTCCTGCATTTTCATATACCTTCAAAGACAAGGAATGAATACAATTTCAGAAAGGTATCACTTTTCTTTTTACCATCAGACTGCCTCCCCAGACTCTTTTCCATTGCAAAGAGGTTTCCCTAAGTACAGACCTTATTTTTGCCCACGCAAGTTATCTCTGAGGCTCTTGCACATTTAGACTTATCAGCTATTTGAATGAGAAATTAAGAACCACTCCACAAAACTGGCTAAGGTACCTGAATGTGTGTACATCTATCTTCCCTATAGCTCCTCCAGTAGCAACAACATCATTACTCCTTACCACGGGAAATCAGCACTGGAGTAACTCCTGCATGTTTCCTGAAGGGAGTCAACATCCCTCAGCCCCTGTACACACATTAACATGTCATGGCCTCCTCTGAGGCAATCACAGCTTGAGGGAAAAAGGAGAACTTTCTATCTGAAGAAGACCGGCACCACCTCTGAGTACATCTTCATGCCACGTTAGCACCACTAGTTTGAAGAGGGGTCTGAGAGCTCAGGTTCACTATTAGAAGAGCTGCCTTTTTACATTAACTACAGTCTGGCTGGCAAGGAGGACGTCCTGCAACAATTTGGACGGGCAGACTTGAGGATTCTGTCTCTGCTGGTTGCATCAGCTCTAAGGAGCAGTTGGATTTTCAGAGAGGAAACATGAGAATGACTTTGGAGAGATGTCTGTCTGCACTTCACTGATGTCTTCCTTGCAGTTGGGGTAGGTACCAGGCTGCTGTGAAATATTGCTCAGGGGACTAATCCACAACCCCAGACAAGAAACCTCACTTTCACCTGAAACACTCTCAAGCTTTTATCTCTGGGAGCTGGGGAAGCAAAGGGTTGCACAATGCTGAGTACAGTGTAGATCTGATTCCTGATTATTTTGAGTGGGTCATTTAAACAATCTAGTGACAAATCAGGGGAAGAACCTAAACCAATGTGACTATCAAAGACAAAAACCCCAAGCTTCAAAACCTCCTTCATATTTGCTCAATTTGAGTGAGAACAGACCAACTGCAAAACACACAGTGATAGGAGTAGGAAACTGAAGCCCTGTATTTACTCAAACATCAGCCTGAATCCTGCCATGACCCAGATCACAAAGATTAAAAGCACCACAATCCTTGAACTAATGAAGTAGCTAAGTGGCTAGGACTTAATGATGGTGTCATGCTTGGGTTACAGTTTGTGTACATATTGCAATAAAGAGAAACTCTTTAGCTAACTGATTAATTTATTTTCTCCCCTTTTCCTCAGACTGTCTGGAACCAGCACTTACACTCTTGTAGCATCTTGATCCTGCCAACAATTCTGAGTGGAATGCTAAATGGTAGTAGTGTTAGAAATGTAGTAGTACAGCAATGGCTTAACCTTCTCCCATCAGCTGCCCTTTTTTGTTATTTACACTGTAAGCTGTTTAATTAGGGCAGGGACAACTTATTTTTATGGATTTGCATGCTGGATTCAAAATACAGCTCCTGTGTTTCACAGAGACCATTAGCTGCTGCTATTAAAAAAAAAACCAAAGCAAACAAAAAAAACCACTAAAATGAAAAAAAATCATACAGGGATGTGCAGTGAGAAACTCTAATAGTTACTGAAAAAAACCCACAAATATAGCAAGGGCAGTAGTCCAAGGATAAGTGACAACTAATACAGTTATATGAGAGAGCCAACAAACAAGGCAGTAACAGCACTTATTATCAAAGGAACAATTACAGCACTAGCAGTTGCAGGTGAATGTGAAATCTCTGTAGAAAAGCCTGCTCCTCTTCCACACTGCTTTGAGAACAAAAGCAAACAAGACACTGAGCTGTGAAACAGCTGCACGAAGAAGGAAGATGATCCAATCAACTCAGGCATTGTTGCAAGTCACTTCAAACTTCAAATAGCCCCAAAAGATGCCATGTTTTCTTAACCTAGGCAAGCAACAGCAGCAAAGAGCTTGTGGCAATGGTTTTGTGAGGTATTCAGATGCCACAGTGACAGCTGCCACAGATGTATGTACTCAAGCTTAACAACAATAGATGCTTGACACTATGAAACTCTCCATTTTCATGTGAATGGGACTGGGTTGCAAGGGATGCCATGCAGTGAGGAGACACCACCTGTCAAAATTAGATACCATTAAAGGAGCAGAAAATAGTGTTGTTGGGATTTTTTTCACCCCCTTTTGTTTAGAAAGAAACAAAACATAGAATGTCATGTATTACATTAGGGTTCTCCAACCCCTGGGAGACAGGATGGCAGTTCTGGAGTACATCTGTGGACCAGCTCTCATGCCTCTGAGCACCATGAGAACAGAAGCTGGCAAAGCTCAGGTTCCTTCCATGCACAAGGGCATCAAGAGGCCTTGGGTTACTGCTCTGTAGTTGGATATCCTTGTATTACTAACTGCATCCCATCTAACTCTCCTTACAGACTAAATACTTGGGTGTTCCTCTAAACACTGGAGGAAAGTACATCATCCTAGGCATTAACATGGCTGCCAGCCTCCTACATATGGCTGTTCTGTAATCAAAGGAGTGAAGACTGCAATTAGCTGCTCAGCTTTCAAGCCTTTATTTTGATGAAGGTAACACTCCCAGCTACAACTGAAATGATTAAGACAGCAGAAACTGCAGAGCAGATGAGTAAATAATAACCATCTGACTCATTTCCTAACTCAGAGATGTCTGGAAATTGAAACAAGCAAGAGCAAAAGACATCATCTTTCAGCAATTTCACCTTTTCTTTTCATTGTACACAAAGAGAGAAAAGTTGGCAGTGCATGGACCTTGCAAGAGTGTCTTGCCAAGGCCATTTATGGAGGAACCTTCACTTTGTGAAATTTAGAGGCACACCACTCCTTAAAGCACAGTACATGGTCTGGGGTTTCTGCAACTCACCTTCCTCAGCTGTTGGCACCATGGAGTTCTCTATTTCTGGGCAGTTCTTATTCTCCCAGTTGCAGGTCACCAGTGGTCTGGGTTGTTATCCATGAGAACAGTCAGACAGAACAGGATTGATTTTAAACCAAAATTGCCTTGCTGCAATTTTAAAGAGAAACAAGAGTGTGAATTAGAAGAAACCACAAACTGAGAGAACCTTGCTTATGTTCATGAGTGAATTTACTGTTGACATTAGCCTGCTTTTCTCTGCAAATACGTTGATACACAGACTTCGAGGACTTAGGAACTAAATCCACCACTCTTGGCAAATCTTAAGCTGTAAAGAAGCCTAATTTTGAGGCTACAAGTGTGTTAAGTGTTATATAAGGTTTGTGCTCATCCCTGAGCAGGAGAAATGTTATTATAATATCTAACATAGCATTCTAAAGAGAAGCCTTACAAAAGTAAATGCATGATACAGAAACAATTCACCTCACTTTGACAACTTGCAGTCTGAATTTAGGGGTGTTCAGGCAGATATGAAAACTACTTGGTCTGGATGCAATTTGAATGTCCACTGTAGTCCCAAGTCACCTAAATAAATGACTGCTCAAGAAATGAGACTCGGGGAACATTATTCAGAGTTTCAAATGAAGCAATATAAAAAATGGTGGTAGTCCACATTATTCATGAAGTCTGGTCCAATGGAAGATCCTGAGCTTTCAGAAAGGTGATGATCCCCTGTCTAAAGCCATTTGACCCCATAAATCACTCAGCTACAGTGAACTCCAACACCCACAGCAGAGAGGCCCAAGTAAAAAGAGGAAATATTTAAACACACAGTCTTGAGCAGCAGCAGATTAACTTCCAAACTTATGAATCAGTTGCTTTATGTTTACATGGCACTCATTTGTTCTCAAGAGTTTATTAAAAATAGCATCCTTTCAAGTTGGAGTAGAACAAACCATACCAAAACCACGACCAAAACATATGGTCTACCTACAATTTGGCAATTATCAAGGGTGCTATTTTGAGGTAATACAATTGTTAGCAAGGCTTTTGCAAACACTTTGGATGCTCTGGTAATTCAAACCAGACCTGATGTGTATTTGCAGCAGAAACAAAGATGCATTGAGGTCCTGTTTGCCTTCCTGATCGTGCAGGCTGTCTTCCCATCCTCATTACTCAGTTGTTCACCCATTTGCCAGTTATCACCATCTCTGGAAATAACTAAACACAGAAGATGGCAGCAACAAAACCATATTTTTTAGCTCAAATGTGGTGTTGTCTGAATAATGTAGACCCCATCTTTGTCTAGAATACCATCTTATCCTTTAGGAGCCCTCTTATAGATCATGTGCCCATTTGTCCTACCTATATTGCTTCTTGCCTAGTTTCCAGTGAAATTCCTGGTTTCCATTAGCATGACTGTGCATACACAGACTGCTCAATGCAAGCAAAATAGCCTTTCATCCAAGGTGACACAGTTACTATTCTCCCTCCCTTTTGACTGCATCTTTCAGAGGTAGGATTTTAACTCCATTTGACTCCAAACATTTAATTGAGCTTCCTTTTCACTAATGCCTAATCATCCCCTGCTCACTGAGAGGTTTCAAGACAGCAACATCAGCCTATCCAACAACTGCCTCTTTCTGCTGACTGTAGAGGGAGCATAAAGCCCCATTTCAGCCTCCTTACTTGTGTGCCCAAGATTAGCTGGTATGAAATCCATGCAGTCATATGTGTTAATTGATATGAATATTGAGGTCTGATATATGTCTTATTTGGAATAGTTACTGCATTCTGTGGGCACCCAGGGGAATGGGCCTGGAGCTATTCTGGAATACAGATAAAAATAACTACGTGCAGTAGTTGTGAGGCTGGAGTAGAAGTGCAAATTCTCAAGCCCTTGTAGAAAAACTGTCCTGGGTAAGGGGTCCTTGGCAGTCTCAGATGAGTTCTGCATCACAGAATCCCACCATCTGATGCAGGCTTCATGAAAAAAACCAAAAACCAAACCAAACCAAAGATAGCAGGTGTTCAAAAGAGGCCAGTTTGGATTCTAAATTCTCCTACCTGAGCCAACATACAAGTGAGCACTCATTAAGGAGTGCCCTCTACACACCATTATCAGTAGTGAGATGTTAATGTTCAACATTACAGAGTGTGTTCACCACTATGAGAGTGGGAGCACTACCTTTATCTGTATTTCTTCTGGGCCCTGGAATCACATCTGTTTATTTCCTGTACAGTTACTGTGCACTAAACCACTGAGCACAGACTAATGATTTTGTTTTGTTTGTTTAAAATCTGCTTGAAGCCATGAGGTTTAGAAATTCCCATTTCTTTTCAGCTGCTGAAGCAACACTCCAGGATGACATATCACAAAAGCAAGGCCAACTGCTTTCCAGAAGGAGATACAAATTAAAATAAATAAACTAAATAAACTACAAAGAAAAATGTGCCACTGTAAACACAAAAGGAAAACAGTGTAAAGTGGTAACATAAGCAAGCAAAAAAGCAAGCAAAAAACCTAAAAGAGCTCACACCACTCTCTCATTCCACAAAAATACTCAAATAAGGGTGGCAGCATTCAGTGGAAACTACACAACAGCACCATCATCCAGCTGCTTTATTCATCTCTTGTAAAAGCAGATCAGATTAAACACTGCAGGTCCTTATTAGAACATGAGGAGCTAATGCTGGCCACACACTATGAATCATGGTGAGTTTCTATCTCTATTTAAATTTTCTGGACTTTGAACAAACTGATTTAACAGCTAAAAATACAATCCAGTTTCCATTTCTAAACATCCATTTCTGTATACCCTAGCAATTCACAGGCAGTGATGCCTTTCTGAAAAATATTTTGTAAGACTGACTTCTGGCTCCTGATAGGAGATTGTGGGAATGCTACTGCTTCCTCTGTTTGGTTCTGAACCAGCAGGCAGTGGAAGATGTATCTTCTTACCAGCCATGGAGATAAAGCAGGAGAAAGCAAAAAGGGAGATTTTTACCATAAAAATTACCACATATATTACAGCTTCTCTAAAAGATATAAAGTTCCACACTGTCCATTCTGATTTAACAACAACAAAAAAAAAAAAAATTCAAAGCAAATTGATAATTATGAATAAATGGTGGCATGGAATTTTCCATAGGTATCTGTATATACTATGTAGACATGGCTGATTAGACTTGAAGATGTTTCTTTGAGATGTGTAGACCAAGCCCTCATAATATAGAAGTGATGTCTTCAGTTCTTCATAAATCCAAATGCATGCATCCATGTTCCCTAAGTCGTTTGAAAAATGATAATAATTCTTGCATAGTCAAATAAATATGTAATTTAAGAAATAAATATGTAATTTAAGAACTTCACCAAATACTGCCAGTCTCCCAACATATTTGACAAAGCTGTGTAATGGAAATAAAGCAACTCCAGCACATTTATCTTCCTCAATCATTTGTTTCAAATAACTAACAGGCCTCACTTGAGAGCACACATCCCCTGAAAGTGAAACAAGTCTTCTCCTGTGTGAAAATTATAATCCCGTTTAGCTGGCAACTTCATCTTGACAAGAAGTAAGTACAATTCTATTTTTACAGTTCTTCAACCATGAGAACAAAAAAGCCCCAGTATCATTAAAAACAAATAATGCTAGAGAAGACCTGCGAAAATCACTGTGATATTAAAATTATGTCTGTTGCAAATTTAACACTTTAGCTGCTAAGTAAGAATTGTAGGAATTTATAACAAGTGAAAGAGCTGCAATGGTAAATCTGATAAACCTATTCGTTACTGATTCAATGATATGAATAAAGCAGCAAGCTTTGTAAGTTTATTTTGCAAACAATGCTACATTTTTTTCTCATACAATATACACTGTTTAAGCACTACAGTAAAGTAGCCAAATTGTGAACTTTTCCTTTTGAAAACCACAATTCTATCCCACCCAGAGGGAGTCACTGTGCTCCACAGAGGGGATAAACCAATCCGAGATAATCCCCAAAAGTCAGAATATTGTTATGGCTGAGGAGTTAATATTTCTTGGGCACACAGTAAAGATTTTCCACAGCTGACTAGCGACCTCTCTTTGCCCCTGTGGAAGAATTTGGAGGATGGGCAAGAGGTCCAACCTCCAGAAGATAGCAGAGCTGGGATCTGCCTCGTCTGTGACCCTGCAAGGGAGCCGTGGGACAGATCCTGTGCAGGCCAAGGGACAGGACCCATGGAGCTCCTTGCCTCAAGGGCAGTCATGGTGTCCAGGTCTTGAACATCTGAGGGATAGAGCCCAGGGAACTCCTCAGCTCAACAGCAGTCATGATGGCAAGGGCTGGGCACAGGTGAAGGGCCGGGTGTGAATGCACAGGGGAGTCAGGCCAAAGGTTAAGGGCCCTGTAGGGCTGACCAGGGCAGCAAAAACCAACTGTGCCCCAGCACTGTATAAAGTCTCCCTGCCCACCACCTCCAGCTTCACACTGGCTGATGTGCTAGTATGTGAACTGGAGCTTGTATTATTACTACTAGAAAAACCTAATGGCAGCTACATTTTGCCTGCTTTAGTAAGGAAATGGGAGTTGCTCCCTCACGCCGTCTGTCAGGCTGCCCGTTGGCTGCCCCCCTACAGCAAATCCTGAGTTGTTGGCCAATTTTAACCACATCTAACAGCAGGGCAGGGGTCTCAAAGATAAAAGCTTTTCTGAATGCCATGCAAATCCACATGTGTGTTGTGGTGGGAAGACCACGGCAGTTACTCCAGCGTGAGAAAAGATCATGATGAGAACTCAACAGCCGTGAGGTTTTTGTCTGGTCAATGTGCAGCAGACCTCAGAGCCACCCATGGCACCATCTGCATCCTGCCCACAGGAGTGCTGGGGCACCAGGGAGGTCATAACCAAACATCTGGTTAGTAAGGTGCTGTAGGACATTGCACACCTATCATAGGAACCCTGGACCCATTAATTGTGCTGTGCAGCTTGTTGTTCCTTTCTTTAATCTACAGATGAAAGATTCTTGTTAAAGGTCACAGCAACAAAGGTGAAGTTTGCGAGAAAGTGTTGTCAAGAGGCCAATATTTTAATGTCTGATAGTTTCAAATGCATCACAATGACATTACAGCATGACAACTTTATACTGTTCTAAAATAACTCCTGAAGCTCACATGATCTGTAGATTACCGTGGCACCCACTTTCTAAGGCATGAGAAACAGAGCCAGCACCAGGGAAGTGTCCCTTCCTAAAGGGAGAACAGTCAGAAAAATGGAAGCAAAGCACACCCAGGTTTTGCAGTTTAGGATAACAGTGACTTGGACAAAGAATTGCTGTAGACTGTGAAAATATAGAATGCAATATTAATTCTGCTGTGCAGCTTGTTTTGAAACATCTGATTTCCAGGTGTTTCATAATTTAAATCTACTTCCATTCTGAGAAATTAAACGTTTTGGAAACCATCTTTTGGCATTAACAACACACTCTTGCTCTCAAAACCAGGACTCCCATTTGTGCATGGTGAACTAGGGAATTGGGAAGCTGCAGAACCAAATATCAGTGTTTGAAATCTCCACTACTCTGTTGGACAATCAAACACTAAAGACATTTAAATGACAATACAGTTTTGTAGTGTTTAGTAATTATATGTGTAGACAGCAGCACATTCAACATCAGATTCCAGTGAAGACACTTTTTAAATAAAAAAGTAAGAACTTATACACCCTCTGAAACCTCTGTAGTAAAAATTGATGAAGGCAATTTTTGATTAGATTTAGATAGATCATTTCCTTGACTTTCAGAAGGGTGCAGCAAATGCACATAGTATTGTTTGAGATATTTGGTGTTAAGGTTTGCATGGATCTGGAAGACCTGAATCAAACACTGCAATTATAGGTAGATCATCCAACAAAAGTGATGCTGAGGTGGCACTGTTCAAAGGAACATTGAAGACAGTTTTACTCTGTCAGATCAAGGGACACAATTGAACACAATTTAATCTTAACAGAATAAGCAGAATAGAGCACAGAGTGTAAAATTTGTGATGTTTGACATAATGCAGAGGTAGGACACTAGAAGCAATCAGGCAGGCAATGGCTATGGAGATGCTAATCTAGCATGATGTCTATCCCAAGCCAGTAGTGTACTCAAAGAAGTAGAGATATCTGGGTCTGAAGTACACATATTTCAGAACACATAAATCTATATGCCCAATATATATATTTTTGTATATATTTTATTAGATTGTATATAATATATACATA